>JBBPBX010090114.1:2996-14176 GCA_038048925.1 Garcialebias charrua
GTCTTTCGTCCGAAAGACTTCCTCAGTCTGAGAAGCTGTTGTTTTTTGAATGTCCAGAGGACCAGACTTAGCTTTTTTAGATTAATTTTTGTTTGTTTTCATTTTTACATGTTCATTTGCCTGGCAAAACTAGCAGCAAGACTTCACTTTTGAGGTCCAATGTTTTCACCACTTGGACCGTGTCTTTAGGCTAAACTTAAGAGCTTTAACCAAAATTTCACAATTTTTCCAGGATAACAGTTGAGGGATTTGATAAGTGTAATATTGTATCAACGATGAAACTGCAATAAGTTTGCATCTTGGATTGGTTCAGTACATAAATTAGGATTTAATACCTCAGGAAGAAAACAAATCACCTAAGTGTAAGTCATGGCAAAGAACAAGGACAGATGTTTCAGTATAAATGTCCTTTGAATCGTGTGTTTACCCATAAGCAGCTGCTCCTATTCTCCTCCACCCAGAACTGCCATGTTTACACAAATAACACAATTTTTATTCCAGCAGTGCTAAGATAAAATATGTCAGGTCATGTGAACATACCTAAACGCAGATCTAACACACAGGTAATAAAGTATACCGCTTGATCAAACTGATGGCTGTCTGTTTAAAATTTTGTGTTACAGCTGTAAACATTGGCTAATGAGTTCATCACAAATATAACATTGTACAGTTAGGAATCTTGGTCTATGGTGTGTTTAAATTAAATAAACTGGTTAATCAGATTCTAGTCTTTAAAATACCACAAAATTTAATCAGTTTTATATTCAGCAGCTGTCTGACATTTTTACTTTTCTTACAACAGAGTTGCTGTTTTTGTCTTCTTGCTGTCCTCTTGTAGCTACAGTATACAGTGGGGAAAATAAGTACCGGTATGTGAAATACTGCCCATTTTGCAAGTTCTCCCACCTAAAAAGAATGAGGAGGTCCTTCGGTTCTTTTGCAGAGGTCTGTAATTTTTGATCTGTGTTTCCCCTAGGTTACTTGCCTTGGCAAGGCGAACATCTCTTCTGTGATTTTTGTAGGTACAAAGTTACAGCTCGGTAGGTAAGGCGCTTAGTTCTGTTGATGGGGCGGGGCACCCTCCTTGTATAATGGCAGGAGAAACATCGTATTTTAGGTACACTTCAACTGTGAGAGACAGAATCTAGGGAAAAAATTGGGAGGACCTGGTCAACGACCTGAAGAGGGCTGGGACCACAGTCTCAAAGAGAATACCGGTAGTTAGTACAGTACGACATCATGGTTTAAGATCCTGCAAGACATGCAAGGTGGCCCTGTTCATGCCCAGACATGACCAGGCCTGTTTGAAGTTCGCCACTGACCATTTGGATGATCCAGAAGAGGATGGGAGAAGGACATGTGGACAGATGAGACCAAAATAGAGCTTTCTGGTATCAAATCCACTCATTGTGTTTGAAGGAAGAAGGATGAGTGCAACCCCAAGAGCACCGTCACTACTGTGAATCATGGGGGTGGAAACATCATACTTTGTGGGTACTTTTCTACAAAGGGGAAAGGGCGACAGCATCATTTTGGAGGATGGTGTCATGTATCACGAGATTATGACAAACAACTTCCTCCCCTCAGTAAGACACTAACCGTGTTTCCATCTATTTTCAATTCGAATTTTGAGCGAATTTTAGAAAATTCGCAAAAATGTAAATAAAAATTAATGCGAATCAGAAGTGTTTCATCAACTGGCTTGAAGCGAATCCACCAGGCCACGCAAAGCGGCATTACGTCAGACGTCAGCGTTACGCATGTCTACAGTAAACAGGAAGTAGCGGTTGAAAACAGGAACCGAACCACACATCTCGGCAAAATGGAGAGAATATTTCAGGAATGTGTTGCTATCGGGCAAGTTGTATTTATTCTGTCATGCCAACTAGTTTTAGCGATGTTACAGCGGAAACAGCTGATCAGTCACATGACGTGAATGTTCGCTACGTCAGAACTGAGTCGGCAAATCTGTTTCCATCTCTCGTTTTGCGCATCAGCTCTGTTTCGAAAAACCCAAAAACCACCTCAAGCGAGCGTATCAACTTTTTTGCGAATTAGAGGAAGTTAATTCGAATCGTGCCGTTTCCATTCACCTTTTCTAATGCAATACTTCAAAATGCGCATCAAGAAACCTTGATGGAAACACGGTTACTGAAGATGGGTCGTGGCTGGGTCTTCCAGCATGACAATGGCCCAAAACTAGGCATGTAACGGTACAAGTGGGTGTACCGAACCGTTTCGGTACAGCACGTTCGGTTCGGTCCACCTGCATACCGTTTGTTATTTTTTTCACTCATTGAACGTTATTAACGGGGGAATATTTGCACCGCAGAACTAAATTTCCTGGGCGCGTTTCAGCACGGAGCTATTATCGTGCAGCACGCGCAGCATTTAGCCGTTAGCATGTCGTGTACCGTCTCCTGTTTGGGAACGTAATGGCTTTCTTAAGGAGCGCACATCCAAAACTGTGTGGACGTTGTTTTATAAGACTGGATCTGCAGCAACACGTCTAACGTGAACGCGCTGGAAACGACGTCTCCCGAACGTGAACGAAGAAAAAGCAGCTGTTGCTGAAACTGCGCTACAACAACAGCTGCATTAAAACTACTTCATCAGGTGATTCAGATCGGTCCAGAGCAACAACACAAACTGTATGAGTTTTTAAAGATCTGGATCTAAGTCTGAATGTTGTTTATGCGCAGGCTTTAAAGTTACTGATCCTCGCTACGTGACATTCATCACGTCAACGCTTCAAAAAGTTCAGCTCTTTATGAGAAAACCAAAACTGATTGTCAACAAGGCCTGGAGCTGATTTAAGCCCTGCCCTGATGATGAGTGAGATTCAACCGTTCAAGAGGTATTGTTCTTTTATTATAATTATTATTTATTATTATTATTATTTAAAATCATAATCTTATTAACTTTTTTTTTTACCTCTGTGTTTTATTTCCAGTGTTGGACAGAGGTAGCATCTCTCTTCCACTTCAGGGACAGACATCCACCAGAGATCACCTGCTGCAGCTAAGAAGTGTGTGATGACTGAACTGAACTCTGAACTGTTCCAGAACCTGTCCCACTTGGAGGAGCAGGTCCAAGAGGTTGTGAGTACAGTAATGAGGACAAATAAATAAAAAAAATAAATGTCACATTTTTGTCATCTGTGTATGTTCCCATACTTGACAGACGAAATTGGTCTCTGCATTTAACCCAACCACCACCAGGTGGTGCAGTGAGCAGCCGTAGTCAGCGCCCAGGGAGCTGGGGAAAATAGATGTGCACTCATAGACACCCCAAGGTGTGCCGTGGCTCGAACCTGGGTCCTTCGGATCCCAAGTCCGATTTCCCTGCCACTACACCATCTTGGCCCCTCCACACTGCTGCTACTGGACAAAAACTTGATTACTGTAGTTAGATTAAAAAACAGTCTGTTGCTGCTTATTGTTCTGGTTCTGACTGTTATTGTATTTATTAAGATTTTTTATTATTGTTAATATACAGTAGTTTATTTATTGTAGAGTGCTGTTTATTTAAAATATCATCCAAATGGGTCACTTTTATTTATTAATACAATATAGTACAAATGTATTTTTGGCATATTTTCAAAATAAACATTTTGTAAGTCTTTATTTTGTCTTTTTTTTTTTGTACCGAAAATAAACCAAACCGAGCCCTCCTTGTAGTTGAACCAAACCGAAATGTGATTTTAGCGTACCGTTACACCCCTACCCAAAACACACAGCTAGGGCAACTACGGAGCCTCGATGACTCTTGTAAATGAGTCCCCGAGGCTCAATGGGATTAACCTGACTACATAAAGGTTAAATGAATGAAAAAGGAGTGGCTCCATAAGAAGCATTTTAAAGGAGACCACAGATAGATTTTTAAAATTGTTATGGTATGTCTGTGGGGTTACCAGACAATGTTCATTCAATTTGATACACAAAATAATTCTTAGATAATCAATTATACCCTTTTTTAATTCTGCCATTTTTAACTTTCATTTTGAATGATTGGTTTATGATAATGAGATCTCGTGGCCATGCCTGTCAAAGATCTGTTTACATTAACTCCGCCCTCCAAAGGCAGACGAGGATGTCTGAACTCGTGTTACTGCCACCCAGAGCCCTGTACAGTATAGCTGAGCTGAACTGGACCGCGACGTATTTATTGTGGGACAGATCAGACGTGTACAAGTTGTCGTGTCATTTTAAATTTTTCCTCTGTAATAAATGTACAACTCCCCTGACGTCTCCCTCCCTCCCCCTGTGCGCGCTCGCTGGAGGGAGCGGATGTCACTCACAGCGGACACACACACACACAGCGGGGCTGTCTCCCTCGATCAGCGCGCGCGCACACACACACAGGTTTGTTAATGTGGTTTAGCGGTACGTAGTCTGGCCTGCTATGACACATAAACCAACACGCACACACACACACTGCAACATGCTGCATCGCTGTTCATTCAAGACTCCCATCTGAAAACTATGCCATTATCTGGGCCAGGAGGGTTAGAGAATCTTCGCAACGCTCACGTTAGCTGGCTAGACTCTGTGACATTTTTAGCCATTGTGCTGACATGAAATAAGGAAAAACAACCGTCACCTCTTTTATACTGAAGTGGGTGGAGCATCACCAGGGGTTGCTAGGTGACGGGGCGGGACAAAGGTTGGGGTGGGTTGTGGTTGTGGGTTGTGGCTGCGGTTTGTGACGTCACAAACCGCAGGAAGTGAAAACGAAGTGTTTCTATCAAAGATAAATAAATATACTTAGAGTAAATAAACCACTGGGTGCATTTTTTTGGCCCTAGGACTGTTTTTTTACGAAGTACATACCCAAAGTTGAGTAAAAAAAACATTAAAAAGTGAATTTTGAATATGTGGTCCCCTTTAAGATCCTGGAGTGGCCTAGCCAGTCTCAAGGCCTGAACCCAATAGAAAATCTTTGGAGGGAGCTGAAACTTAATGTTGCTCAGCGACAACCCCAAAACCTGAAAGATCTGGAGATGATCTATATGTGGAGGACTGAGCCAAAATCCCTACTGCAGCATCTCCAAACCTGGTTAAGACCTACATGAAACATCTGACCTCTGTAATTACTAACAAAGGATTCTGCACCAAATATTAAATTCAGTTTTCTATGGTATAAAATACTTATTTCATGCAATAAAATGCAAATTAATTACTTAAAACATGTGATTTTTTTAATTTATATTTTATTAGATTCTGTCTCTCACAGTTGAAGTGTACTTACGATAAAAATTACAGACCTCTCCATTCTTTGTACAAGATGAACTCGAAGTTGCATCACGTGCATTTCTTGAAAGGTGGACTGGTAGACATGATGTTCTTAGAAGCTTCTTGGTTGGTTTGAAAAAAATTTGGTAGCAGTTCCTCGATCGGGGGGGGGGCTTTGATGGACCGAGGGTGTGGCCCACAGCAGGTGGGCGTGGACTAGAAGTCTTCAATGTTGGCACGAAGCGCAGGGATAAACCCAATAGGTGTGGCTTAAAGGGCGTAGCCTACATGAAATAGAACTTACCAAATCAGTGTATCAAATATTTATTTTCCTCACTCTATGTATTGAAGACAATTATGGAAAACCAAAACACCACAGTTTGTTTCGCTTTGGCCTACTATACATTTTGTAAACTTTTCTTATATTTAGGAATCCACAACATTACTTTTCTTAAATTGAACATTAACCAAGTCTGTGTTAGGCTGTCTGGCCAATGAAAGGTTGTTTACAGATTACTAGAAGCCTTGTAATGTAAAATAGTAAAGGCAAAGTAGGGCTGGGCGATATGGACCAAAATTAATATCTCAATATTTTTTACAAAAATTGCAATATATTTACACAATGCATTAGCCTTAGCGGCTAACAAGACAGCCGTCTTGTTAGCTGCTAAGGACCGTATCTTTTGTGATATGATAAACTGCTGCTTTATTAATGTTGCGCTTCCTCTCTGTTCCTCTAAAAAGGCACACAGCACAGCTAAATGAGATCTGAACCGTGGTTTATTTCAAAGAGTCAGATCTGACAGAGCTGGGAGCTTCACACATGCTAGCTGCTGTGCTTAAAGCCCAACACCCACCATGTTTTCAAATTGCATCGCCATTAATATTTATTAGTTTATTTAAAAATAATACAGGAGCGTTTACTTATATTGTGGAGAAATAACACTAAATGTGTTATTTCATGATTTATAGCAGATTTTAGCATGCAGCTCCGGGAAAATCTGCCCCTCTCCATATATGGGCATTCACTTGGGCATTCACGTCACCAGAGTGACGCCTTGGAGTTACAGGCGAGCAGAGGAAAAGAAAAAGGAAGCATTTTTAAATATTCCCTAAAGCTGCCTGTTGATTAATCCTGCTGTCGCTCACTCATATTCTGAGCGAGCATCCACTTAGACATACTAGTTTAATTCGTTTGATCGCGACAAATTCATTCATTTCCGCATCGACTTTTTATTCTCTCGCCCCGTGATGAGAAAGGCACCCAGAGCCAGCCTCGCAGCTGAGCTCTGCCCGCGCGCATGCTTCACGACCCGTGCTGCTGCAACAAGGCTGACGAGAGATAAGAGCAGATACATACACTCGAGGGAGCAAATTACACCGGCACGAGGAACTTCAAAGGAACGAGGAACCAGCGGAACGCGGCTCGCTCCAGAATGAATGAGAGCAGCAAAAGGTCCGCAGCGGTGTTATAAAATAAATAATAAATAAAATCAGAGCGCTGGTCCATATACACACAAATGGAAATGGAAATATGCAGGAAATATGCAGTTTTAACGCACTCTCTCTCATAAACCTCCATGGAAACTCACTCCTACCTTCTGCCTTCTGGGTGGAGATCCATGTAACAAGAGGCATGACCCTTCGGGACTATTCGGCCAGGTTTCCGGATTCATTCGGGAGTGGGTTTTTTTTTTTTTTTTTTTTTAACCCTCGCCTGGCCCAAATGCAAAAATGAAAATAAAATTCATAAAATACTACAGTAATTCTCCAATATGGTGAATTGTTACTGTCACGGTGGGTGTTGTCCTTTAAAGGGCCATGCAGAGCTGTGCGTTTTGACGAGCGCCGCGGCACAAGCCTTTGAACGCGGGCGCAAACGCGCCAAGCTCAAATTTTACGACCGCTCACGCACGCGCGTTGTCTCACAATAAACTGACCGGTGGCGGATTGTTTTGTATGAGACACAAATGTATTAAATATCCCTTCTTCATTGCTGAACTTGGCTTTTCTTTTGTTTTTTTGCCAAAAGTCAAGTGATCACTTGAAGCGGTCACCATTTGCTCCTCCTCCGATGAGGAGGAATGAATGAACTTGTCATGAGTGAACTAAAGTCATGTCCTACATTAGTGCTGGACGATAATTCAATAACGATATATATCGCGATATACTTTTATTCAATAACGATGATATGAAGTTTAAGCATATTTTCGATATTTCGATAGGATTTTACAACGTTTTTCTGTTTCTGTTCGGGTTGGAGCGGCTGCTTCAACAACCCGCCCGGACAGAAAAAGCTGTGACACAAAACGTGCGTGGTGACGTCGTTGTTACGCAGCGCTCACTCCAGCAGCAGGCGTTAGCGGTAGCAGGCTAAAAGCTAAGCTAGTCTCCAAAGCGCGTTAAGTTTTCGCTTCAAAACGAGTCAAACGAGTGCTCATGACCGTCAGAATGTGACTGAACAAAGTTTCACAAGCGAAGAGAAAGAGACGACATCACTGATGAGAGGAAAGACTAATTCGTAGGTGTGGACGTAGTTCGGTTTTGTTAAACTGCAGGTCTCATCTGCAGCGAGTCCTCGGTTTCTTTATTTTGCAAAACGTGACGGAGTCGTTCTAACTAGCGGTGGAAACATCTACTTGTTTAATCTGAAGAGTTTCCACTCGATAGAATATGATGAGAGTCAGAAGATGAAGAACAATAAAGTTTGAGCCAACGTTTCCCTGAAACTACAACGTAAACAAACAGCCCCAGCAGCGCTGCATGTTTTTTAAATTCAAAATAAAACAAATTCATCAGAAGAAAAAAAAACACTGAATGAAAATGTGCAGAAAGACGAAAATAGTGTTTTAATATCTGCCCCTTGTTTAAAAAATACAAAATAACTACAAACAAACAACAACCTTCACTTCACCTGCACCACACCTTCCCAACAACTTTGATTTAATCATCTTTTAAAACATAGTTTTAGAAATGTTTATGGTGATATCAAGTCAACACAATCCTGTTTCCTGATTTACAACTCAGCTCCTTCAAACTAGTCCTAAATGGAGGTTTTACAAACATTTACATTCCCTTCAGGGTTTAATAACTTTAAACAAATTTTAATTGAATATTTGGGGGGTAATTTTTTTTCAGTTTTATACATGACTTGTAAAATACTATGTTCAACCAAATCATAAAATTTTAATAATTTAAACTGATGAAATATTTGTTGGGTGACCATAGCACTTCCTACTAATAATTCTTGTAGCTCTTTAAAAACAAAACAAAAAAAACAGGGTTTGTAATAGTTTTACATGCTTTTCCCCAAACTTCAATACAACAGATTAAATATGGAACAATCATTACATTATTCAATATATTCAAAACTTTGTCATTCAAAAACTATTTTACTTTATACAGTAATGCAATTGATTTTGTTATTTTTATTCTTAAGTAATTTCCATGAGATTTCTATGTCAGCTTCTTATAAATAACAACACCCAAAAGTTTTATTTAATTAACTATGAATTTCAATGCTGTAAATTTTAAAGATGTTTAAAGTTAAAACTATTAATATTGACACAGTTGAGAATTTTATGGCAAGAAAGTTCATGCTCAATAATCCACGTACCAAATCCAATAATTTTCAGTCGGGTCATCTGGACAGTTTCTTTTTATAGAAACTGGATGGAGGATGGAGGGTGAAACGTTTCTATAAAAAAGAAAGTGTCCAGATGACCCGACTGAGAATTATTGGGTTGAGAAGTTTATGTTTATTTGATGGTGATTTCCATCTTTTTGGAGGCTAAATACAAATACAAGGAGAACATTAATTTATTTGTATAGTTTATAGTTTTTTTTAGGCTTTTATATTGTTTATATCGATATCGAATTATATCGATATCGACCGAAATTAAGAACTATATCGTGATAAAAATTTTGGCCATATCGTCCAGCCCTATCCTACATGGATGCGCAGGTTCTAAACATTTCCTGGTGTGCTGGTCTGCTGTGTGGGCAAGGACCAGCGCTCCCTGTTTTAATTCTAATTTTTAGGACTTTTTATTAACATATAAACACAGAACAAAGCTGCGAAACCCTCTGCCTTTCCTGACCTGTCAATCAAATCAGTAGTGCGTGTCAGCAAATGACCAATCAGCGACCTCAATTTGTCCCGTAGCTAAACGCTCCGCCCTGCTTCTGCTCAAATGACATCAAGTATTTGGAGCGAAAACGTTGCTGCTTCACGCCGAGCTCTGCTGTGAACTGCACACGCACGTGGCGTGGCGCTCGTACAGACGCACAGCTCTGCTTTGCCCTTAAGGTTCCTTCTACCCGCCCACACTGGAGAAGGAGGAAGGGGAGGGGGAACGCAGCAGGGGGCTTGAGTTGTTAAAGACCGTGTAAAGTGAAATTAAATTTGTGTTTTTATTTTGTCACACGGCATAAATATGTGTTATTAATCACCCATATAAATCTGACTGATTAAAAACATTGATTTCCTTATAAAATTAAGTCTCAAAAATCATGAAAAAACATGATTTTGACTTGCTCTAGAACGCTGGGGGCGTGTCGCACGTGGGCGTGATTTCAGCGCAGTACTGCGCCATGTCCAGCCCCCTTCAGAGCTGAGCTGTGTGGGGAGGCATACGGGGGAAGCAGAGATCACCTGCTCTGTTTTTATCTGAGTTCTGGCTTCCAGCAGCTCCTTTTTCCAAGAGTTACGCTGTTTTTAGTGCACTAACAACTCTGGTTATGTTTTTAAAGTTGAGGACACATAACTCCGCTGTTATAATCAGCGCTATTTTAGAAGATGAGCGGACTCGCGGTCCGAACCGGTCACATCGCATGCGGGGTCTGATCGCCACACACACACACACACACACACACACACACACACACACACGCGCGCGCGACCCGGTCACATCGCATGCGGGGTCTGATCGCCACACACACACGCGCGCGCGACCCGGTCACATCGCATGCGGGGTCTGATCGCCACACACACACACACGCGCGCGCGCGCGACCCGGTCACATGCATGCGGGGTCTGATCGCCACACACACGCGCGCGCGCGGGGGGGGCGGAGGTGCGCGGAGGTGCAGGTGGCATGTGGTCGCTCCAGCAGCACGCCAGTACTGGAGGGAGACGGTCGGTAGCGAGTGAACGGCTCCACCGAAGAACGCATTTATAACGGCTGGAGCTGCAGGGGGTGGGGCTTGTGACCGCGTGACGAAACGCGGTCACATTTAAACCACGCCTAAAAAATCCTGAAAGAGAAATGTGTTTATACACAGTTTGATCTATAACTCCAAAATTAATTGAGCTACAATTTTGAGACTTTTTACTCATTTACAAGATTACAATTACGACATTTATAATGTTTATTGAAGAAAATGTTGAAATTCACTTTACACGGTCTTTAATTATTTAAAAACTCTCTGGACCTAGTAGTGAAATGTTCACTACTAGTAGAGATTATTTTGTGCTATAGCAATTTTCAAAATAAATTATGGCAAAAGGACACCCTATGCTTTTTTAAAATTTATTTCTATTGCAAGTTTTATACCAAAAACATATTGCGATATATATCGTTATCGCCACCCTACACAATACATATCGTGATATGAATTTTAGACCATATCGCACATTCCTAGTCCATGCACCCTCTCCCAATTCATTTGTCGCCAGCCTGGTTCTCCATTGGTGAAGGCTAACGTCCACGCACACTCCCTCAATTAATTTTTTGCCAGCCTGGTTCTCTATTGGTGAAGGCTAACGTCCACGCACCCTCTCCTAATTTTGACCTCCTTCTCCTACACTTGAGTACTACACTACCACAGTAGGGAGTATGGACGGCTCTCACTGCTGTACGGACTGTGGGGCTGTGCTCCAGGCGGATGACGGTCACGACCTGTGTCCTGTCTGCCTTGGACATGACCATCTGTTGGAGGCCCTGT
>JBBPBX010090115.1:0-11127 GCA_038048925.1 Garcialebias charrua
AATCACTGCCTGGATATTATTTTGTTCACTGATGTAGTGAAGCATCACACCAAGTACTTACTGAGGAACCACTCATTACTTAATCACTACCTGACCATTACCTACTGGTTTCTGTGGTAACAAACCAGTAGTCCCCTAATCAGGCTTGGCTGTGTGTTCCCCAGTAAATACTGGTTAACTACCCATTAGCTCCTGATATGTTCCTGAGGCATTTCCTAGTAGTTAATCTAATTTTGTGTGCCTTACTGTAAAGTCCGATAATTCTCAATCAGGTCATCTGGACAGTTTTTTTTTTCTTAAGTTGTTTACGGCTTGGTGGGGGAACAGCGTGCTGGAACTACTCTGACTGATGAAGCCCTCTGGAGTGAGGGTGAAATGTTTCTACTAAAAAAGAAACTGTCCAGATGACCTGATTGAGAATTATCAGATTTGATACCTGGATTATTGAGCATGAACTTTCTTACTGTAAAGTGTTACCTTTTAGAAGAAGAATCTCATTTTCTAATAAAAAATAGTTGTCAGACTTTCTATCTGCCTCGAGTAAATGATCCAAACCTGTTGCCATTCCTGGTGTTGTACAGCCACATATCTAATTGGATGGCTTTCCTTTGGTAAATATAATGCATACAGACCTGTATTGTCAATGAATGGGAGGAATATACAACATTTTTAAGGTAATGAACAATCCTCTTGTTTATCAGAGACAGTCCTCTCAGCTGCGTAGACCATCTTCAGGACGTGGACCTCAACTAACCCCCGGACTAGCCACAATGGTAGGAAACATGAGCATGTGTTGAATTTTACTGACTTTATTTGCTGTACCTAATGATAATGATGACAACATATAACGCTGACAACATATAACGCTGACAACATATAACGCTGACAACATATAACGATGACAACATATAACGATGACAACATATAACGATGACAACATATAACGATGACAACATATAACCATGACAACATATAACGATGACAACATATAACGCTGACAACATATAACGCTGACAACATATAACGCTGACAACATATAACGCTGACAACATATAACGCTGACAACATATAACGCTGACAACATATAACGCTGACAACATATAACGCTGACAACATATAACGGTGACAACATATAACGGTGACAACATATAACGGTGACAACATATAACGGTGACAACATATAACGGTGACAACATATAACGGTGACAACATATAACGGTGACAACATATAACGGTGACAACATATAACGGTGACAACATATAACGGTGGCAACATATAACGGTGACAACATATAACGGTGGCAACATATAACGGTGGCAACATATAACGGTGGCAACATATAACGGTGACAACATATAACGGTGGCAACATATAACGGTGGCAACATATAACGGTGGCAACATATAACGATGACAACACTAACGGCGACAACATAATAACGGTGACAACATAACGGTGACAACACACAGCACTTACACTTACCGGTACTCAAAATAAATCCTCAGGACCTTGTGGATTATCAGACGTTGTCTCTTCTAGATTGAGATAGATTCAGACCCCATCTTGTATCTGAGAGGTTTGAAACACACACTCAGGATCTTTGTTGTGCTTTGTGATTCCTTCATAAGTAGTTGTTGTGGAGGCTAAAAACTGTTCATGTGAGTTGGCTGCTAGTATAAGGAAATGCTGTTATGTGGTGTTTGGTCTGACTACATGTTTACGTAGATCAGTGTTTTTCAACCACTGTGCCTAGGCACACTAGTGTGCCGCGAGTGATCGTCAGGTGTGCCTTGGAAATTATCAACCCCCCCCCCTTTCTACAACCTCTTTAAATTTAAGACCACATTGTTGTGGTACTGTTCGGGTGTATTTTTGAAGACATGTTAAGTGCAATTTGAAATAAGAAATATAAAATATGATAAAAATACATTTTTGTGTTTATTTCATTCCTATTCAAGACACTTTGATAAGAATGACTATATATTTAATATAGGCGGATACAGTGTATCTATGTTTACAATTTTGGTTGGTGGTGTGCCTCGGGATTTTTTTTCAATGAAAACAATGTGCCTTGGCTCAAAAAAGCTTGAAAAACACGGATCTAGAATATGAAATCCCTTAATGGTCCAGTAAGATTCTGGAAAATGAATTCACACCTAAAGTAGCTGAATACTGATATTCAAGATGGCCGTGCTCAGAGCAGCTGCAGCTTCACAGGTTCCTGGTGCAATCCCAGTTTTTAGTAGTTTAGAAAATGACTCCGTGCATGACTCCGCATGGTTTATGCATGTGAATTATAGCCAAATCTAATTGATGAGAATAAGAGCGGATTTGCCACAAAATATAGCAGCGATCAGCAATGAACTCAAAACTACACTCGGCAGGATGCAGATTTTAAAGTTATCTACCTGAAAGCTGCAGCAGAGGTGCTCCAATGGGCAGAGGAGGAGACACTGCTCCCAGTTAAAGAAGAGGACGATGGGCGGGGGTTCTGGTAAGGCTATGTGCTAATACTGACGCTGGAAAACTCCTTCTCTCTTTCTGCTGAACATCCGCTTGTTAGACAACAAGATGGATTTGCTTTGTCAAACAGTGGGCGCCTCAGAGGAAATGAAAAAATGTGCCTTGATCTGTCTCATGGAATCACGGATTACCAGAGATATGCCGGATTCAGCCTTCTTGACAGACTTTTTTTTCTGAGCAGACTGCTGCAGCAAGCTAACGGGGAAATCGAGGGGAGGTGGAATATGCATTTACATGAGTAAAAGTTGGTGCACAAACTTTATGCTGGTAAAAAAGCTCATGCTCCAAGGCTTTGGAGCAGTTAACAGTGAAATGTCAACCACATTACCTATCCTGTGAAATCACAGTGGCTTTCATAACTGTTGATTATATAGCTCCGGATGCCAAGACACTCCAGACCGCTACAAAAGAAAGTTAAATCTTGGATCTAGAACAGTGGCCCCATAATGAGAGATTGTTTTGAATGAACAGACTGGGAGGTCTTCAGAGAAGCTGCTGAAATGGGGGATGGGGATTCAGACCTGGAACAATACATATCCTCAACTCTGGGGTGCATTAGTAAATGTACTGATGATGTCATCGCCATAATACACGGTATATGTTAAGAGTTACCCGGACAGAAAACCTTGGCTAAATGCAGAGGGTCGCCCCTTGCTGGAAGCCAGGAACACTACCTTCAGGTCTTGAAACTCACAGGAGCTAAGAAGAACAAAGAAAGAGCTGGTTGTTGGTATTAAGAGTGCCAAGGCCACATATGCACAGATGATCGAGAGTCAATTCACCTCACTCGGCCCACGGAGCATGTGGAGGGGCATTAAGTGTATAACAGATTATAAAGGCAAGAGTGAACAATGCCCTTGAGACCCATTACTGCCTGATGCCCTCAACAAGTTCTATGCATGTTTTGAAGACCCGAACAGACCACCCAGCACCAGACTGGTGTACCTCACCACCAGATGAAGAGCTTCTCAGCATGCCCTCAGCAGAAGTAAGGAGTACTTTCAGGAGGATCAACCCTCACAAAGCAACCGGCTCAGACATCATCCCCGGGGAGGTGTTGAAAGAATGTGCTGATCAGCTCTGCGAGGCGCTGGCCGACATCTGTAACACCTCACTTGCCCTGGAGACAGTCCGCATATGCCCGCCACCATCATCCCAGTCCCAAAAATCTCTACAGTGACTGGTCTGAATGACTGTCGACCAGTAGACCTCACCCCGATAGTCACTAATTGCTTAGAAAAACTTGTCATGAACCACATCAAAACAACCATCAACGAGGACTCTCATCAGTACGTGTCATGCCATCTCTTCTGTGGTCCACACTGCTCTCACCCACCTGGAACAGAAGGACTTCTACGTCTGTATTCTCTTTGTGGACTTCACATCTGCCTTCAACACCATGAACCCCCAAACTCTGATGGACAAACTACTCACACTAGGACTAAGCCCCTCCATTTGCAACTGGGTCCTAGCCTTCTTAACAAACAGACCTCAGTCTGTGAGGATCCATAACTTCTCCTCCTCCACCATAACCCTCAGCACTGGCTCCCCTCAGGGATGTGTGCTAAGCCCTCTGCTGTTCACTCTGCTCACATATGATTGTGCACCTACTCATCCAGGCTGTCACATTTTAACGTTTGCAGATGATACATCAAAAACAGGGATGCATCACAAACAGTGATGAGTCCAGCTACAGACAGGAGGTGGAACACCTGGAGAGCTGGTGCAAAGAAAATAACCTTCACATGAATGTGAAGAAGACAAAGGAGATGATTGTGGACTTCAGAAGGAACAAACCCACCCACACCCCACTGAACATAAGTGGATCTGCGGTGGAAGTGGTCTCCAGCTACAAATACTTGGGTGTACACATGAATGATAACCTCAGCTGGAGCAACAACACCACCAGCCTGATCAAGAAAGCTCATCAGAGACTCTACTTCCTCAGACGGCTGAGACGAGCTGGTCTGAGTAGCCCAGTCCTCACCTCCTTCTACAGGTGTGCAGTGGAGAGCATCCTGTGCTCCAGCATCAACGTGTGGCATGGAGGCTGCACAGTTGCAGAAAGAAAAGCTTTGCAGAGAGTGGTGAAGGCTGCACAGAAGTCTGTTGGAGTCAGTCTCCCCACCATCACAGACATCTACACCTCCAGATGCAGGAAGAGAGCCACCTGCATCATGAAGGACCCCATTCACCCAGCACACACACTTTTTGCCCCGCTCCCCTCAGGAAGGAGGTTGAGGAGCATTAAGTGTAGAACCACTAGACTGAGGAACAGCTTCTACCCTGAGGCTGTTAGACTCATTAATTTCTAACCAGGATAATCACTATGAAAAGTCATGTCATGTTGCTGCTGATCTGTTTCATGTTCCTGTGTTCATTCTGGGACCCTGCATACATAATCTTGTTTTGCCACATTTACCACATATGATGCAAATGACAATAAAGAATCTCTGACTCTAGCTCTCTGGCTACGTTCACATTGCAGGCAAATCCGACCCAAATCCGATTTTTTTTGCCCCATCTGACCCATATCCGATTTTTTTATGACAGTCTGAACGCGACACATCGGATTTTTTCAAATCCGACCCAGGCCATTTCAGTATGTGGTTTTAAATTGGATATATATCTGATGTTTTCAAAGTGACTGCCATGTGAACGCTCATGTGACTTACATCTGACTTTTGTATCACCGATGTGAGACCAACGTCACAGTTCTGCGGTAGTTCACGGTAGTAGCCATAGCTCCAAAAATCGCCATCACTAAAAATTTTGCTCGCTTTCTTCTGTTTTCTTTTGCCTTTAATCATTTGGATGTTCAGCTTTCCCCGATTGGACAACTTCAAAATTACCGAACACACACGAAAAACTGTTGCGCGCGTCCATGTTTACTTCCGCAAACACAAGGTGCTGCGTGTCACGTCTTCTTCTTCTTCATGTTGATTAATGGCGGTTGGCAAACAACATTTGGTGCATTACCACCACCACCAGTAAGGAATGTGAACTGTGTGTCACGTCACGTTCTGAAACACGTTTTCTTCTGCGCATGTGGGTCGCTTCTGCAATGTAGATCGTTCACACTGGAGTCTGATGCAGGTCGCATTTAAAATGTAGTGTGAACGTTCACACCAAAAGATCGGATAAAAAAAAAAAATCTGAATTAAGCATTAAGACCTGCAGTGTGAACGTAGCCTCTGACTGACATTGCCTTTTTACAGGAGACCCATGTGAGTTTAGCAGATAGTGGCAAATGTGTTAAATAATGGTCTGGTCAGGTGTTTCAGTCTAATTTCCAATCCAAATCAAGAGGGGTAGCTATTAGAGTTGGTAAGCAGGTACAATTTACAGCCTCGAGTGTGCATGCTGATAATGCTGGGCAGTATGTGGTAGTGGTGGGGAAGTTATAAACGATGCCAGTGATCTTGGTTTTGGTTTATGCTGCCAATTGGGGTGACTTTATATTTTTAGTAATCTCTTCTCAAATATAACAAATATGTAAACACATAAAATCATAATTGAAGGTGACACAAATTGTGTGCTTTTATCTCTTGACTGTATTTTCATGGGGAAAACTACTCAGACTAAAGCCCCCAGTATATTCTTGTGTAGGTCCGTCCACACGTACATACGCGTGTACTGTACGCAGAGGGTTCAGACATCATACTCTAGTATCTACCCTGAGCGGCTGTAGTCAGCTCCACAGACAAGGAGCGTCTACCTACGGGACAAATTGAGGTTGCCGATTGGTCATTTGCTGACAAGCCTACTGAATTGATTGACAGGTCAAAAAAATAATAATAAACAAGCGCTGGCAGACTTAGCCACAGCAGTATTCTGTGTTTATATGTTGTTAATAAAAAGTTCTAAAAAATAAAAATAAAAACAGGGAGCACTGGTCCTGCAGCCCATCAGACCAGCCCACCAGGAAATCTCCAGAACCTCCCGCAGCCATGCTGGACCTGAGTTTAATTCGCTCATGACAAATTTGTTCATTTCTCATCATTTCAGTCATGGCGTCAACGGAGGAGGAAGAGATCGCTTGCCTTTTGGCAAAAAAAAGAAAAGAAAAGGCCAGATCAGGGATGAAGAAGGGGGAATTTAATACATTGGTGTCATATACAAAACAGTCTGGCGCCGGGCAGTTTATTGTGCAACACCGCAAATGCATACGCAGACGTAAAAATTGAGCTTTTGCGCGTACATGCCCTGCAGGGGTACGCTTGTACCTCTGCGTACGTACGTGCGTACCTCTGCGTATAGACGTAAGCGGGAGTATACTGGGGGCTTAAGTCCACTCAACTAATCAATTCATTCCTTGAATCATATGGTATGGCTGATGTATGGCATTTACATAACCCTACTTCAAGATCATACTATTTATTTTCCCCAGTCCATAAGACATACTCCCAAATCGATTATTTTTTTCTTGATAAATACATTTTGACTTTGGTGAAGGAATGTGATTATGGGGCCGTGGTTATCTCAGACCATGGTCCACATTATGAAACTGGTTATCCCGATCACAAAGTCTGTGTTTCGTCCTTGGAGATTCAACCCCTTGTTTTTTCCAAGGAAGACTTTACCAAATTTCTTATATCTGAAATGGAAAATTTTTCTTGAAGTTGACAACACACCAGAAATGTGGGGGACATCCTGGACAGGTCTCCAGTCCATCAGAGGGACACATGGAGACAAATGAGACAAACAACCATTCACTCTCTGACTCACACCTATGGACAATTTAGAGTTACCAATCAGTCTAACATGCATGTTTTTGGTCTGTGGGAGGAAACTGGAGTACCTGGAGAAAACCCATGCATGGAGAGAACATGCAAACTCCACCCAGAAAGACCCTGACCGGGATTTGAACTGGAGTAACCTGCTCACTGAGAGGCAGCAGCTCTACCAACTGCGCCATCATGCTGCCCAACCTTTGACTCATTAACAAATGTAAATAAATGGTATGCCAATGTCTCCCGTTGCTGAGGGATTTGATGAGAAAATGTTTGTAGTTTTCAAGATCCGTGTCCCTCTGGACTGGATCTGAACAGTGAATGCAAGTAAACTTTAAAGCCCCACTGACATGATTTTTTAATTTTCATAAAATTGCTCAATATATATATATATTTTATCATTTAAATATGTTCATTTTTGCAAACAAAATGCTAAATCACTTTAATTTTGCTTTAAAAGTGATTTTGAACTTCAAGCCGTGTTTAATCATGGGAAATCCAATTACACACGAACGCACCATCTGTGACGTAACACTGGGCAGAGGGCTCTGGTCTCTTTAATAGCGGACCATTTAAAACCAGACGAATTTATCAATCTATGTGAAGATTTGAGCTATTTGTCTTCATTTTGGGAAGCAGAAAATAGTTTGGGTGATGGATAGCCTGGCCCTCGCCTTCCTGCACAGCTCCGCTCAATTCTCATTTCCCTTCACTGCACAGTCTGGGACTTCTCTCATTAACAACCATTTCTCCGGTAGATTTTTGTTCGGACCAATCAGAGAACAGAAGGGACGGAGTTTTGGACCCTAACCCACGCCCCCACCTGTCCCAGCGCGCAGAGCCCTATAAAAGGGCTCTGCCAGCGCGCAGTCAGCGAGCACCGGCATGTTCTCATTCAAAGCGATGCAAAGCGATGCAGAACTGTTTTATATGTGACACAAATTTATTAATTTCCCCTTCTTAATCCCTTATCTGGAGTTTTCTTTTGTTTTTTGGGCCAAAAGTCAAGTGATCGCTCGCGCCCTCCTCCTTCTCTCCCTCCGCTGAAATGAACAAGGAAATGGCTGTCACGAGAATTAAACTCGGGTTTTACGTTGCTGACCGAGTCCCATCAGATGTTCTGGTCTTCTGGTGAGCTGGACCAGCGATCCATGGTTTTATTGTATTTTATTAAAACGTTTTATTAACATATAAACACAGAATTTCCAGCGCGGCAGCCGGCAGCAAGAGAAAAGCTGCAGGAGGCGGAGCAGTTGTCAAGTTCACCAGAGCACGGGGGGTGGCTCTGAGGGGAGGGAGCAGAATGCTTTCCCTGTTCAAAATATCCAATGGTTTTGTTCCTCAGCAGAGCCCACGCCTCCAGCAAGAATCGTTTTAAAATGGAGAGGTCCCAGACCCTAGTCTGAAGCGAAGTGAAGGACAGGGTGTGGTTTTAACCAGGCTAGGTGATGGAACAAGAAACAACAGGATCTAATTTAGGTCTGATGCTGTATCAGACTTACCTTCATGTCGAGCTGCTCATACCTGCGCACTGTGACAAGCCCAGAGCTCTGCCCGGTGTGACATCACAGATGGTGCGTTCGGGTGTAATCAGATTTCCCATGATTAAACACGGCTTGAAGTTCAAAATCACTTTTAAAGCAAAATTAAAGTGATTTATCATTTTGTTTGCATAAAGGAACATATTTAAATGATAAAATATATATATTTTGAGCAATTTTATGAATAGTAAAAAAATCATGTCGGTGGACCTTTAATGCTTTTGGAGTGAGATATTCAAGTAGGTAGGAGTTGCACTGCATAGAAGAACAGAGGTAGTTTTTTTCCCACTTGTCCGAGGCAACGCATAGTGACAGATCCTGTGAGCAGATGGAACAGTTTTATCCACCACCAGATGCAATGTGGAGCCAGAGGGTGGATAATGGTGGCCATGAAACAACAAAAAATCACCCCGTGATGGACTTGCGACTTGTCCAGAGTGTACTTCAACTTTCGCACATTTTCTGCTGGAAATGGTCACCGGTGACCCCTGTGACCTAAAAAAGAAGAAGCAGGTAAAGATGATGGATGGATGGAAAAACTAGAAACCATAGTTTCCTCAAATGTGTAGTGTCATTCGTCAGTCTTTTTGACTATTTTCTGATTCTTAAATTAAAGACTGTTACAAACACCCTCCCTGTTATTCCCCCAACCCAACTTAAGAAATTTCGAACAATCCTGTGCTCACCCAGGTATGGAAAGTAACAAAATAAAAAATAAAAATAAAAAATACATCTCCTGATGTTATCAGTTTTAAGATGTCACACCAAGATTTCATTAATCAAAGAACCTTCCTGTGTTAATCCCATCATCTCTGGTTTTTGCTAAAGACAACAGAAAAGTTACATGATTTGAAATGATGATGCTTTTTGCAAGGGAAGTTCACATGATCGTAAAATTTTATAGCTCAAACCTGAGTAGTCTGATGGAAATGACCATTTATCCACTCTTTTCTAAAGACCAAATTTGCAGCAAAACAGTGCCCCCAAGTGGTCAGAAAAGGCACAGACTGACATGACCCATATCTCATTAATGTATAATGAATTCTGTTTAGGCAATGTATTTTCTGATAATGAATTATGTTTAAGCAAAGTCTTCTGATTCTCCATAAGCAAGTTTACTCTGAAATGCTGTAATAAATTTGATTCCTTCAGGACAGGCAACTTCAGAAGCCATTGCACAAAGTGATGTTAGTTTATTTTTTAAGGTCTGTTTTAATCAACAACATCTCACATTTTCATATGCTAATATGTCCAGACTCAAACTGGCAAAAGATCATTCAGAACTTTTATTTGTCCTTAATCTGTCGGAGACACGCTGCAATTCAATTCAATGTGGGGCACCGTCTGCATTGGTCCAAAGACAAATTGTCCAATATTACAACTGACCTGGATCCTGCATGTAATCATCGTAAACAAACTCCAGCTACACTCTTGCACACATTCTGAACTTGTCCAAAGCTGCAGACCTTTTGGCAATCTAATTTTGATACCTTCTCTGTGATATGTGGAAAAACTGTGTAGCCTACCGTCATCATTCATTTCAATGTTTGGAGTGGCCCCCTGTGGATGCATCCTTCAGTAAGTGTGAGAGGAATATTATTGCTTTTGGCTCTCTTCTAGCCAGCAGACTTATTTTATGCAGATGGAAGGTCCTGAATTCCCAGGCATATGAACACTGGATAAGAGAAGTACAGTAATGTATCATGTTCATCTGGAAAAGATCAGATATACTCTGAAAGGTTCATTTGAGAGATTTTGGGACACTTGGCAGTAATTTGTGTCTTATATTGAGAATATGTCAATGCCTGTGTAATGTGTTCATGTCTGTGTGACAGATCCAGTGTGGGAGGGGATTTTTTTTTCATGTGTATGTGTGTTCTGAAAAAAAAATCAATTAAAAGTCTTTGATTGAAAAATGCTGACTTTTTTAAAAATAAGTGGTGTCTATGTGTTCCTTACTTTGTGTAATCAAAGCTATTTTTTCTTTTAATATCAGTAATGTAATTTAGAATAACTTTATTTTTAAGCAGTAAGAAACTTAGAGGCAAAGCAGAAGTTATGAAAAGGAAATTTCCAGCCCGCTTGTCTGAAGATGTCATTTGATTGATCATTACGAAAAGTTCATGCCTTTATTTTTAATACCATTGTCTTGATTGTATGATTTAATATGTGTAGGCTACAGCACTTTGGTCCTGTGGGTGTTTAAAGTGCTCTATAAATAAAGCTGTTACGCTATTCTATGTTACGCTATGCTATGATTGGATAATAACTTTCCAAACACACGCCCACTCTGAAGTATAAAAATCTTCCTATCACAGGCCCACCTTCT
>JBBPBX010090116.1:0-14175 GCA_038048925.1 Garcialebias charrua
TCAGCCCAAAGGAGAAGCCCGGATAGAGTACGGCTTTGCAGAAGATCGCTACAGGTACCGCTGTAACGTCTAAAGACTTTCTGTGGCGTTTATAGACCCGTGCTTCTCCTGGGGGAGTTTTAACGGGAACCATACAGATGATAAATCAGTGAAACCAGTGCGTCCTCTGAAGAAAACAGGAAAATCTTTTTGTTTACTTCACTCGATCGTTGATCTGCGATTTGTTGGCAGTGCTGTGAAGATTCGACCTCAAGAGGGAGACGTGTACTTCGATGTTGTTGCTGTGGTGGATCCGGTAACGAGAGAAGCTCAGAGACTGGCTCCACTTTTAACGGTACGTCGTGTGCACAGACCGTCTTTGTCCAGCTGGAAGTCAGAGGCCTGAAGCTGACATATTCTCTGATGACCTCCTCATAACCTCTTACACACATTAGGATCTGTATTACATGAGTTGTGGGTTTCATGGTGTCGGAAGGTAGCTGTCAAGAATGTTCTTGATGAGAAAAGACGTTTAGTTTCTTGGGTGAATAACATGTGTCGGTCAGGAATGTTTCCTGGTGTGGATGACCTGTCTCCATCTGCTGTTGGACAGAAATCTGCTTGAGAAGTGTGCACAGGGCAGTTTCACAGAGACAAGTTGTTGGCTCACATTCAGTTTTATGGCCGTCAACAGATAAGACCTTAGTGCCTGACACCACAGGGCCCCCACCTCTTCCTCCTTCCATGCTCGTACCAGGGAAGAGACATCTCCTTGAGGTTACCCCCCCCCCCCCCCGCGCCTGTAACACAGCTGCCCCTGAGTGAGGTGAGTTCACTGGACCATTCTGTAAGTTCTGGTCCAGGGAACGGCTCAGATTTATTGTTTGTTCGTTTAAGTTCAACGCTGCTGTTGGAAAGACTCCACAGTTAAAGTAGTTAGTTAATTGATAGTTCACGGTTGGGTTGTTTTATTTTTTTTATTGTTGCTGTGACTGTTGGTGCTATTTTATGAAAACATAGAGGCTGAAAAGGCGCACGTTATGGTCATGACTGGCAGAACGGAGACATGCCTTGAAGCTCAACGGCCTTGTGCTTCCCCCCTCCTCCTCTTTGCCCCGCACCTCCTCCTCCTCCTCGTCCTCCCCCGTATGCACCTGTGGGATTAACTCCACACAATCAAATGCCATTGTCGGAGCTATCATCCATAAATCTGGCTGAGCTCTCACTTGGTTCTGAACACACTAGATCCAGCTCAGACTTGCTTCTCGTTACAGGGGGTATTTTACAGACAAAATCAGCAGAAAATAGGAATGTGGTGCAAGACCATGTGCAAACATTGATGGGTGGTATTCACACCACTCCTGGCTCTGTGGGTGAACAAAGGGGAGGTGATGTGTTTCGTCCACCGTCCTCTGATGCTTCTTTCAGCGTGACATCTTTGGGGGCTTCATATGACTCCGTGCCACTGACCTGTCCTGGTCCAACTGCTTGTCCTGACCTCAGGCCTCCTGCCACAACTTTTGATAAGGTCACTGGCTGGCAGCGAGGAAATTCAGGTCGATTAAATAGAATTGCTGATAATGTTCACACATGCCTTGACGCAGCGCCTCCTGCTCAATTCATGTTACCTCTCGTTTCTTCCACCACAGCTGAGGGAGTCCGCAAACAGACTTACACGCCTTTTAGTTTGCAGGATACTGAGTTGATCCGTCAGCGTTTGCCTGATATCCAGAAAGGAGGTTCGGCTTGGATCCGCGCTTTTCTGGAGGCTTGCGCCGGAATTGTGCCATGTCTGGGTGATTGGAGGAGGGTTTTCACAGCATGCACGTCGTTTGGTAGTTTGACTGAAATAGAACAGGCTGCTGGGACTAAATTGGACCCAGACAGTGACACACTGCACGACCACGTTCAAATTTTATGGCCAATTATACGAGAGAAATATCCGACGTCTATGAAATCTTCAGACTTGTGTGAGATTCCTCCGGCTGTTACAGAACGGGGCACGACCTACTTATCTAGAGTTAAGCTCTTGTGGGAAAATAGAACTGGAAATGATCCAACGATTGATCCTACGACTCAACTGTTGTTCAGAGGAGCTGTAGAGAGCTCTCTGTCTGATGATGTTAAGAAGAGCTTGGCGTCTGTTGTTGGCCTAACAAAGATGGATTATGATTTATGGGCAGCCCACATTGTTCATTTTATTGATCAATCTTTTGATAAGAGGGAGTCTGATGACAGGGAATTAAAATCCCTTGAAACTCAATTAGCTAAGGCCCAATTAAAAGACATACGTGACAAACTTAATTTCACAAAGGTGAATGCAATTCAGATGCCCCAGGTTCAGGGTCCTCCTACATCATCTGATAATTCATATCAACAGAGACCTCTGGGCCCATCCACATCCTGGCGCAGGGGTCGGAACAAACGTCTGAGGGGCAACCCTCGACCCACGGACAGGTGCCACCGGTGTGACGGGGTGGGACATTGGCATTTTCAATGTCCGACCAAACAGGATTTATCGAGACAGGAGGTGACGCCAGCTCGTTATCCACATGACGTATATCCACCACCACCAGATAATACTCCACATGGCCCTATGCCGGGAGCCAATAATCAGGCCCCAGGCCAATATCCTATCCAATAGGGGTGCCCTGGTCCGGCAGTAGGTGGCGTCTTGTATTTAGAGCCTTTGGTATCGTTAACCATTAACGGCCGAAATCACATGTGTATGGTTGATACAGGCGCCAGGTATTCGTCAGTTAACACGTCACTCCCACGATCAAGCCAGAGGAGTGGCCGCTCTCGTGTGGAATAATCTGCGCTTTGAACACTCCTTCCTGATTTCTGACATATGTCCAGTGAACTTTATTGGACGAGACATTCTGTGTGATCAGAACGTGACTTTGATGATGAGTCCTGACAACGTCCAGCTGAGTTTTCCTGATGGAACTGTTCAGTACTGTGCTACAGTGAAAAGCTCCATTCATCAGATGCTCCAGGTTGAAGGGACTTCTGCTGAGTCTGGTCCAGCCGAATTTCAAGCTGAAGTTTGGTGGGGAGCAGTTCCTGACTTTACAACTACGCTCTTGTACGACACACTGCAGAGCTGGAACGCCTGGATTAATGTCATAAGATCTTATGACACGCTTCCTGATGTGGCACATTGCACGCTGAACTATGACCTTTGTGGTGATGGGGACTACGATGTGCTCTGGACAGGACTGCTTGAACATTGTCAAGAGACTGGTGAATTTCCAGTGGCTGAAATCATGGACATTTATGTGGCCCCGGAGGGAGTGGTGGCAGGTGTGAAGTTGCCTGCAACGTTACTGCAACTGTATATGCTTGGCGATGTATCAGCTCCACATGTGTCATTGATGGTTGTATCTGGTGCCGATGCGAAGAATTTAGGTCCTGTGATGAGACGCTGTCTGGCTGTAAGGGAATGGGTGCCTACACAAAATCCACACTTACACTATTCTCCAGAAACTGATACTTACAGGATCACACACAGATCATTCACATTATTGTTACCTGAGAAACATTCTCTGCCTAGATCACATGGCGGAGAAAACACAGACCATGTTGATACGGACAAACTGTTAGCCAGTTTGCCTGATACACTTTGGGCCAGGAGTTCTACAGATGTGGGCCTGCTGAGTGTCAACCCTGTATCGATCGTCCTGAAGCCAGGCACGATTCCAATCTATAAACATCAATATCGACTCCGACAGGAGCAGATTGACGGTATAGAGCAAACTATTAAGGGTTTGCTGGAAGCTGGTGTGTTGCAGCCTACTGTTTCGAGCTGGAACACACCTCTACACCCGGTACCAAAAGCTGATAAATCTCATTACCGTTTAGTTCATGATTTGAGGCCTATAAATAAGGTTGTTGTTCCATCTAATTATGGTACTCCAAATCCTTATGTTATGATGAATGCTATTCAGCCTGAACACAAGTTTTTTACTTGTATTGACCTGGCGAACGCGTTCTTTTGTGTGCCTCTGGACGCTGGATCAAGGGATCTGTTTGCATTTACCTTTAAGGGGAAACAATTCACGTACAGTAGATTACCTCAGGATTTCGTGGATTCGCCCTCTTTGTTCAATCATGTATTAAAGCAAGTCCTTACTGATTTGCCTTTGCCACCAGGAGTGGTTTTAATCCAATACGTCGATGATATTCTGATAGCAGCTCCGACTTCAGAAGCTATTATGCTGGCATCTGAAGCTGTGCTTCGACATCTAGCCCAGTGTGGTTTTAAAGTGTCAAAACACAAATTACAGGTGGGTCGTTCAAAAGTTCAGTTTTTGGGTAGGCTCATCTCTGGCTCTGGCCTGCAACTGACACCATCTCAGAAAAGCTCCATTTTAAATCATTCTAAACCAGCAAATGTTAGGATGATGTTAAAAATTTTGGGGCTGATCAATTACAGTAAGAACTTTATTCCTGGTTTCAGCCGTAAGATGACTCCTTTGAGAAGCCTCATTTCGGCTGTGGGATATAAAAATTTTGTGTCCCCACTGCAGTGGACGGAGGAAGCTGACAGGGCATTTGTGGAGATTGAACTAGCTTTGTTTGATGCGTGCTCTCTGCAGTGTCCAGATTACTCCTGGCCATTTCACTTGGTAGTGGATGAAAAAGACGGATTTGTGAATGCCGTCTTGTTTTAACACTAGAAGTCCCAGAGAAGGGTCATTCAACATTTCTACCTTTGGAACCCAGAGACGGGTCGAGTGACCCGAAGGATTTTAGCTAACATCCTATAATGAGCTGTTAACAGGCGCTTTTGTTTTGTAAATAAGGCCATTACTGGCGCACCACAGGAGGGGGCACACTAATTTGACTAACGCTGCGCTTTTTTGCGCAAGTGAACTTGGCTTCTAAATCCCCCGGTCCCTTTCAGTGGGCTACATATGTTGGTCCGTCACTTGACCTCAGGTCATGTGACCTATGTTGGTCCGTCAGTTGACTTCATGTTGTGTGACCTGTGCTGGTCCGTCACTTGACCTCAGGTCATGTGACCTGTGTCGGTCCATCAGTTGACCTCAGGTCATGTGACCTGTGTTGGTCCCTCAGTTGACCTCATGTCATGTGACCTGTGTTGGTCCGTCAGTTGACTTCATGTTGTGTGACCTGTGCTGGTCCGTCACTTGACCTTAGGTCATGTGACCTGTGTTGGTCCGTCACTTGACCTCAGGTCATGTGACCTGTGTTGGTCCGTCAGTTCACCTCAGGTCATGTGACATGTGTCAGTCCGTCACTTGACCTCAGGTCATGTGACCTGTGTCGGTCAGTCAGTTGACCTCAGGTCATGTGACCTGTGTCGGTCCGTCAGTTGACCTCAGGTCATGTGACCTGTGTTGGTCCGTCACTTGACCTTAGGTCATGTGACCTGTGTTGGTCCGTCACTTGACCTCAGGTCATGTGACCTGTGTTGGTCCGTCAGTTCACCTCAGGTCATGTGACATGTGTCAGTCCGTCACTTGACCTCAGGTCATGTGACCTGTGTCGGTCAGTCAGTTGACCTCAGGTCATGTGACCTGTGTCGGTCCGTCAGTTGACCTCAGGTCATGTGACCTGTGTCGGTACGTCAGTTGACCTCATGCCGTGTGACCTGTGTCGATCCGTCAGTTGACCTCATGTCGAGTGACCAGTGTCGTTCCATCAGTTGACTTCATGTCATGTGACCTATGTCGGTCCGTCAGTTGACCTCAGGTCATGTGACCTGTGTCGGTCAGTCAGTTGACCTCAGGTCATGTGACCTGTGTCGGTCCGTCAGTTGACCTCAGGTCATGTGACCTGTCTCGGTCCGTCAGTTGACTTCATGTCATGTGACCTGTGTCGTTGTGTCAGTTGACCTCAGGTCATGTGACCTATGTTGGTACGTCAGTTGACCTCATGCCGTGTGACCTGTGTCGGTCCGTCAGTTGACTTCATGTCGTGTGACCTGTGTCATTTTGTCAGTTGACCTCAGGTCATGTGACCTGTGTTGGTCCGTCACTTGACTTCATGTTGTGTGACCTGTGCTGGTCCGTCACTTGACCTCAGGTCATGTGACCTGTGTTGGTCCATCACTTGACCTCAGGTCATGTGACCTGTGTTGGTCCGTCAGTTCACCTCAGGTCATGTGACCTGTGTCAGTCCGTCAACATGTGACCTGTATCGGTCAGTCAGTTGACCTCAGGTCATGTGACCTGTGTCGGTCCGTCAGTTGACCTCAGGTCATGTGACCTGTGTTGGTCCGTCAGTTGACTTCATGTTGTGTGACCTGTGCTGGTCCGTCACTTGACCTTAGGTCATGTGACCTGTGTTGGTCCGTCACTTGACCTCAGGTCATGTGACCTGTGTTGGTCCGTCAGTTCACCTCAGGTCATGTGACATGTGTCAGTCCGTCACTTGACCTCAGGTCATGTGACCTGTGTCGGTCAGTCAGTTGACCTCAGGTCATGTGACCTGTGTCGGTCCGTCACTTGACCTCAGGTCATGTGACCTGTGTTGGTCCGTCAGTTCACCTCAGGTCATGTGACCTGTGTCAGTCCGTCACTTGACCTCAGGTCATGTGACCTGTATCGGTCAGTCAGTTGACCTCAGGTCATGTGACCTGTGTCTGTCCGTCAGTTGACCTCAGGTCATGTGACCTATGCTGGTACGTCAGTTGACCTCATGCCGTGTGACCTGTGTCGGTCCGTCTGTTGACCTCATGTCGAGTGACCAGTGTTGGTCCGTCAGTTGACTTCATGTCATGTGTCCTGTGTCTGTCCGTCAGGTGACAGACAACAATAGGTCAAGCATGTTTTAGAACACAGCAATGGGCCACCTGCATGTGCCGGCACGCACCGTATATACATGCGCCAAGGACAAGGAGCAAAATAATTTATTTGACAGAACATCAAAGTTACAGGATATTTAGCACAGCAGAATGAGACAATTTCATGCATAAAACTGTTCTGGAGCAGACAAAGCTTTCCGTTCAGTGGATGTCCCAAAATGTTCAACTGTGAGATAACTTCAGGGTTTGTTATGTGTGAATTCAGGTCAGGGCCTCTCTTCTGACTCAGGGGGGAAGTGCAAGCAGAGTCTTACCAACATTGGAATGCAGTTTGTGCAGTCTTGTGTGGTGGGGGTTTCTGAGTTGTGTGCACGCATATTTATAACAAAAGGCAGTTAATGGCCCACTAATGTGGACCCATTAATGGTTGGTTTGGACTAAGGGTCTTTTGACCCTCTTTCAGGACTTCTGGGGGGAGGTCGAAAATCCTGGGACTTCTAGTGT
This sequence comes from Garcialebias charrua, assembly GCA_038048925.1. Taxonomy (NCBI): domain Eukaryota; kingdom Metazoa; phylum Chordata; class Actinopteri; order Cyprinodontiformes; family Rivulidae; genus Garcialebias; species Garcialebias charrua. Next base: position 7,259 of record JBBPBX010090116.1, read on the forward strand.
TAAATGAGTTATTCTGGAATCTTTTCCTTTTTATGTTTCTTTTTCCTATCCTGATGCATGCTCAATAATCTAGGTCCTCTGGACATAGACCAGGACCAGACCTAATTTTTTTTTATTTCTTTACCTTGTTTTACTCTTCTTTTTATCACCCACAGCCGAGAGGTGTAGGATGAGCAATAATGTTTTTGTCTGTGTGAGTTCATTTGTTCATTCAACCTTTATTTAAACGGATAAATCACATTGGGCCTCGAAGACTCATTTACAAGTGAGACGTGTTAGCAAAATATCAACTGAACCAACCATAATCTAACCAAAAATAACTGATTTTATTATTGGACACCACCACCAAAAAGCAGAATGGCAGTGCTGTTTTTGTCTGTATCTACTATACGTGTAGGTTTGTCCGACTGTTAGCAAAATGGGGAAAAAATTAAGATTATGCTAAATGAACATCTACAACTGATTACCATTAAACCCAAGTGACGCATGGGAAATATCAGCCACACATTTATTTTTGTTAGTTTTATTTATTTATTATTTTTGTACAGTCAATAAATATGATTTTTTTGCTGACAAAGCCAAAAAATCCTTCTTTTTTTCAGAATATTTCAAATATTCTCATATGCTCACAGCAACTTTAGTACACTCTTGTGTCTCTGAGGGAACAAAGGAACTAAGGATCTTTAAAAAAAAACATTAATGTTATTATTCCTTAAATAGTTAAAATAATAAAAACAAAAGGTGGCAGGTAATACACATTCCTTACAGCACATATGTCAAAGTGGCGGCCTGCGGGCAAGATCCGGCCCGTGAACTCATTATTTATGGCCCCCTGGATGATTTTTGTGATGGCCTCCCTTCTCCCCTTATAGCCATTCTCTCCACACCATTATTAGGAAAATTTTATTCTAGTAATTATCTAGTGGAGTTTTTTTATTATTATTTATTCATAATATAATATTGAGCATGCATCAGGGTTATTTATAATATATTTGTTATAAATAGCTACATTATAAAATAATGTAAAATACTAAAAGCAGGAACATGTCTGTGTGGATTTATGCCAAGAACTTAGCAGATGTAAAGCTATTTAATATTTAATTCATTTATTCATTCGTTTAAAAGAGACGAAATAAAACAAATTAATCAAAAAGAAAACAGTGAATGAAAAGAGTGCAGAAAGAAGAAAAAAAAATCTTACATCACCCCCTTATAATAAACATTGAACCAGTCCGGCCCTTGGCTTGTAGCAAATTTGTTTTTTTTGGCCCTCGGTGTATTTGACTTTGACACCCCTGCTTACAGGATGTGTTTTGCATTTTGTTTTGTCTGATGAGTTTCGTTCAGAATGGAATGAAGCAAGAAAAACATTTGGCTTGTACAGAAAAACAAGTGTAGAATATCTCCTGATGCTGATGTGTCCTTTCTTTGCTCTTTGTTTCCTTTTAAAACGTTGTACTAACAAGGTAAGTAAACCTTTTATGGTCAGCCATTACTAGATACTATATAAATCCTCTTAAAAGCTTTTCAGCCACTGTTCAAAATAAATTAAGTTTCCAGAGTTCATCTGAAATAGTCAGCATGGCCCTGAGAGAAACATGCACATCACCAGAGCTCTGGGCATCGACACATTTAAAAAAAAAAAAAACGACCTTGATAAACAAAATTTTCATTCGTCTTGCTTAAAAAATAAGAGGAAATATGGAGAGGAGTGTTTGAAATTTTTTTTGCATCAAAATGTAAAACCAGTTTTCGTTGGTGGTTAATTTACTGGCTCAAGATTAAAGTTAAGGTTCAAGGTTCTTTGCTGTCATTCATATCAAATGTTGGTACATGAGGTGGAACAAAATTGTGTACCCATTGTCCCAGTTACATCCAAAAATAGCAAAAAATGAATATAAAGTATAAAACGATATGGGCTAAAAACTAATATTGTAAAATGTTATGTTATATTAAACAGAAGCCTGAACTTGAGTCTGTGTGAGCAGATGGATATGAATACAGTAGCTTAAAGGCAAGAAATTAGCAGCATGGATAAGTGACATATCACCAAGTAAAATGTTCATTACATTGATGTTTCTAGTTAGAGATTCATGAATCTAACAGCCTCAGGGTAGAAGCTGTTCCTCAGTCTAGTGGTTCTACACTTAATGCTCCTCAACCTCCTGCCTGAGGAGAGTAGGGCAACAAGTGTGTGTGTTAGGTGAGTGGGGTCCTTCATGATTCTCTTGTAAATGAGTCATTGTGGCTCAATAACCGTGTTTCCATCTATTTTCATTTCGAATTGTGAGCTAATATTTGAAATCTCGCAAAAATGTAAATACAAATTAATGCGGCTCAGAAGTGTTTCCATCAACTGGCTTAAAAGCGCATCTACCGGGCCACGCACAGCGTCATTACGTCAGACATCAGCGTTACGCATGTCTACAGTAAACAGGAAGTAGCGGTTGAAAACAGAACCCGGCCACACATCTCGTCAAAATGGAGAGAATATTTCAGGTACGTGTTGCTATCGGGCAAGTTGTATTTATTCTGTCATGCCAACTAGTTTTAGCGATGTTACATGTTGTCCGGAGCGGAAACAGCTGAACGTCACGTGACGTGAATGTTCGCTACGGCAGAACTGAGTCGGCAAATCTGTTTCCATCTGTCGTTTTGCGCATCTGCTCATTTTCGAAGATCCCAAAAACCACCTCAAGCGAGCGTATAAACTTTTTGGCGAATTTGAGGAAGTAACTTCGCATTTTGCCGTTTCCATTAAGCTTTTCTGCTGCGATACTTCAAAATGCGCATCTAGAAACCTTGATGGAAGCACGACTAATGAGACTACCTGTATAAATAAAAGTTGAATGAATGATGCAGGTGGTTCTCTTCCTGCATCTGGAGGTGTAGATGTCTGTGATGGTGGGGAGGCGGGCTCCAAAAGACTTCTGTGCAGCCTTCACCACTCTCTGCAAAGCTTTTCTTTCTGCAGCTGTGCAGCCTCCATGCCACACGTTGATGCTGGAGCACAGGATGCTCTCCACTGCACACCTGTAGAAGGAGGTGAGGACTGGGCTGCTCAGACCAGCTCGTCTCAGCCGTCTGAGGAAGTAGAGTCTCTGATGACCTTTCTTGATCAGGCTGGTGGTGTTGTTGCTCCAGCTGAGGTTGTCATTCAGGTGCACTTGTAACTGGAGACCACTTCCACCACAGATCTTCCTATGGTGGTGCTTGAATGTTTGTGAACCCTTTATAATCCTCCATTTCCTAATGTGTCTGATTTCATTACTTTTTGTCTGTCTAAGCAGATCTCACTTGTAAATGAGTCTTCAAGGCTCAATGTGACTTATCTGTCTAAATAAAGGTTGAATGAATAATTTTCTATATTTCTGCATAAATTTGATCTAAAACATCATCAGATTTTCACACAAGTCCTAAAAGTAGAAAAAGAGAACCCAGTTAAACAATTGAGACAAACATATTAAACTTGGTCAGTTATTTGTTGAGGAAAATGATCCAATATTACATATTTGTGAGTGGCAAAAGTATGTGAACCTTTGATTTCAGTATCTGGTGTCTTTGACTTGGCCATTCCAAAACATGCACTTTATTCTTCTTGAACCATTCGTTGGTAGAACCACTCGTCATTGTCTCGCTGCATGACCCACCTTCTCAGTTCATGGACAGATGTTCTGACACTTTCCTTTAGAATTATCTGATATAATTCAGAATTCATTTTTCCATCAATGATGACAAGCCGTCTTGGTCCAGATGCAACAAAACAGGCCCAAACCATGATACTACCACCACCATGTTTCCCAGATGGGGTAAGGTTCTTCTGCAGGAATTCAGAGTTTTCCTTTTCCCCAACCAAAATACTTTTCATTTAAACCAAAAAGTTTTATTTTGGTCTCATCCGTCCACAAAACATTCTTCTAACAATCTTCTGGCTTGTCCACATGATCTTTATCAAACTGGAGACGAGCAGCAGTGTTCTTTATGGAGAGCAGTGGCTTTCTCCTTCAACCCTGCCATGCACACCATTGTTGTTCAGTGTTCTCCTGATGGTGGACTCATGAACATTAATGTGAGAAAGACCTTCAGTTGTTAGATGTCACTCTGAGGTCCTTTGTGACCTCGCTGACTATTCCACGCCTTGTTCTTGGAGTGATCTTTGTTGGTCCACCACTCCTGGGGAGGGTAACACTGGTCCTGGATTTCCTCCATTTGTACACAGTTTGTCTGACTGTGGATTGAGTCCAAACTCTTTACAGATGTTTTGTAACTTTTCCAGTCTGATGAGCATCAACAACTGTTTTTCTGAGCTCCTCAGAAATCTCCTTTGTTCCTGCTGTGATCCACTTCTACAAACATGTTGTGAAGATCAGACTCTGATAGATCCTATTCTTTAAATCAAACAGGGTGTCCACTCACATCTGATCATCATCCCATTGATAGAAAACACCTGACTCTAATTTCACCTTCAGATTAACTGATAATCCTAGAGGGTCACATACTTTTATCACTGACAAATATGTAATATTGGATCATTTTCCTCAATAAATAAAGACCAAGTATAATACATTTGTCTCATTAGTTTAACTGGGTTCTCTTTATCTACTTTTAAGACGTGTGAAAATCTGATGATGTTTTAGGTCATATTTATGCAGAAATATGGACAATTAGAAAACATTCACAAATTTTCAAGCACCACATAGGCTACAGTATGTTCAGGTCAAATTGAATCAAACAATTGTTAAATTGATTATCTCACAAAACTTCAATCTCTTGGTTGTCGTGTGAAGGCACAATTTAAAAGCAGCATATTTTCCATCGCTGAGGGATTTGAATATTGAATGCTTTTAGTTTTCAAGTGCTGGTGAAGATTCTCAGTCATCCAGGACATGATAAATCAAAAAGGCGTTCAATTCAGGATCAACTGGACTTTATTTGTAACAGAAAACGTTTCGACTTCTGTCCTGAAGTGTTTTTCAATTCAGAAGTCGAAACGTTTTCTGTTACAAATAAAGTCCAGTTGATCCTGAATTGAACGCCTTTTTGATTTAGTTTTCAAGATTAATGTTTTTCTGGACTGGCCCTTAATGTTTTTGGTGTAAGATAATTCAAGTAGGTACAAGTTACACTGTATAAGATTTATACACAGTGTACAATTATACTAATTAAAATGAGTTTCTTGGTTCATAAAATATTTTGCTAACTCAAAGACATTGTATTAGTACAAGTTGCCAAAGTGTGTGCTTCTTGTCATGTCTGATTTGTGTATAAATTGACAACTTCATTTCTCATCATAAAATGATCTTGCTCCAAACGGTGTCATAAAAAAGGTTGTGTGAGAGACTTTTAATTTGTCCAAAATATTACAACAAAGGTTGAATCATTTTATTCACCTGCTTGTTCCTGTTCAGGGTTGTGATGAGCTGATGCCTACAGCCTTTGACAGGTCACAAGTGGTGCAAACAATGCACTGTAAATGATAATGTCAGGTCTCTTCCTCATATTTTGAAAAGGGAATACCACAAGGAATCATTGTAGGCTCCATTGTTTTTATCTTGTATACCAACTGTGCTCCAAATGTTTGTCTTGACATTGGCATTAATATGTATGCAGATGACGCTTTCATTATGTATATACTTGAGGTTACAAACTAGGGACAAAATAATTTAAATAGGAAAAAATATTAATGTTACTCGAAGCCTCATACCCATAAAAAGTTTTTTTTAAATAAAATATTTGAATCAGGTAATTTAATATTAAATAAGGTCTTGTTGAAAAGCTGAGAGAGCTGAAATGTTTAGAGATAATCTGACTCTCAAATGAAATTTAAATGTCAAATAAATATAATGATGATAAATATTGCCCTTAACTGTTAAACATAATAAACTGCTTGACATTTGACTGTTTTGTTGTAGCCATGCTCATTTTTCCACAACAGCAAATTATAGCAGAAACAGCAGAAAACATTTCTCCTAATCCCTGCCTAAGTCTAAAAAGTTAGCTGACAGGTGACCAGATTTATTTATTTATTTACTTTTTGAGAACAGGAGGGGAGATATTTTTATTCTTGTTTACAATGCCTGCTTTGCTGGTAATTGGACTGAGTATAAGAATTAAACTCTACAAACAAAGCAAAATTCCAGTTTTGCAGAACAACTGAAAATAAAATGGAAGTGTTAGAAGTGTGTGTGCGTGTGTGTATGTGTGTGTGGGGGGTGTATGTGTGTGTGTGTGTCTACAGGACTAGTTGGTCTTGTCTCATTATGCAGTGAGCAGAATGCATTTTGAGCAGTTCGTGTTTGAGTATTTTGATTCAGGTCCACATTTGTGCTTTTAATGACAAGAAACATGTCACAGATTAAATAATGAAAAAAACATGTAAGGTTCATATTTACGTGTACATAGATGTATATGTGTGTGTGTGTGCTTGTGTGTATAGGTGTTTGACAGGGCAGCATATGGCTAGCCCTGCATGCAGTGAAATATTAAAAAGCAGTGTCAGCAAGAAGGGCACTGTGTGTGTGAGTATTTGTGTGTCCTTGAGTGTGTGTGAGTGTCCCACAGGGATCAGAAATCTGCCGGACATGGACAACTGGGCATGACAAGCTCCCACTGCGACACACACAGAAATATGCTGCCTTTACTCTGTCCATGCCAACTCGTCCAGTTGGCCTCATCTGCTGCTGAGACTGACCGCCATCTTCTCCTTGAGCGAACATTCAGGGAGCGACTCACGTCTTCATCACAACTGAAGTGCTCAGGCTGCCTCCTAATTGTACATGATTTCCATGGAAGGATATTTCCAAATCTGTTCATGCAGATTCAGTAAGGGTTGATGAAATTCCCGCTGCTGGAAGGCAACAAAAGGCCGATGATGTTTTTGCCGATGCTGGCATTCCTTTTTCTGTTTGCAAAATAAA
>JBBPBX010090117.1:0-14175 GCA_038048925.1 Garcialebias charrua
AAAACTGTCCAGATGACCTGAATTCAGACCAAAGCTTTTCAGTTGCAAATGAATGAGTAAATATGAAATAAAAAAGCTTTAAAATGTCTCCTTCTATCTCTAATTTTACTTTGACTAGGCAAAATGAGCTCACCCATGGGCTCACCACCTTCCCATGGGCTCACCACCTGTGGGAGGGGCCAAAGGGGTCGGGTGCAATGTGAGATGGGTGGCGGCCGAGGGCGGGGACCCTGGCGGTCTGATCCTCGGCTACAGAAGCTGGCCATTGGGACATGGAATGTCACCTCTCTGGTGGGGAAGGAGCCTGAGCTAGTGTGTGAGGTTGAGAGGTTCCGACTAGAAATAGTCGGACTCACCTCAACGCATGGCTCTGGCTCTGGAACCAGTTTCCTTGAGAGGGGTTGGACACTCTTCCACTCTGGAGTTGCCCCTGGTGAGAGGCGCCGAGCAGGAGTGGGCATACTGGTTGCCCCCCATCTTGGTGCCTGTACGTTGGGGTTCACCCCGGTGAACGAGAGGGTAGCCTCCCTTCGCCTACGTGTGGGGGGACGGGCTCTGACTGTTGTTTGTGCCTATGCACCAAACGGCAGCTCAGACTACCCACCCTTTTTGGAGTCCTTGGAGGGGGTATTGGAGAGTGCGCCTCCTGGGGACTCCCTTGTTCTACTGGGGGACTTCAACGCTCACGTGGGCAATGACAGTGAGACCTGGAGGGGTGTGGTTGGGAGGAACGGCCCCCCTGATCTGAACCAGAGTGGTGTTCTGTTATTGGACTTCTGTGCTCGTCATGGATTGTCCATAACGAACACCATGTTTAAGCATAAGGGTGTCCATATGTGCTCTTGGCACCAGGACACCCTAGGTCGCAGTTCGATGATCGACTTTGTTGTCGTCTCATCTGATCTGCGGCCGCATGTCTTGGACACTCGGGTGAGGAGAGGGGCGGAGCTGTCTACTGACCACTACCTGGTGGTGAGTTGGCTCCGATGGTGGGGGAGGATGCCGGTCAGACCTGGCAGACCCAAACGTATCGTGAGGGTCTGCTGGGAACGTCTGGCAGAGTCTCCCGTAAGACGGAGCTTTAACTCCCACCTCCGGGAGAGCTTTGAACACGTTCCGAGGGAGGCGGGGGACATGGAGTCCGAGTGGGCCGTGTTCCGCGCCTCTATTGTCGAGGCAGCTTATCGGAGCTGTGGCCGCAAGGTTGTTGGTGCCTGTCGAGGTGGCAACCCTCGAACCCGGTGGTGGACACCGGCAGTGAGGGATGCTGTCAGGCTGAAGAAGGAGTCCTATTGGGCCTTTTTGGCTTGTGGGACCCCGGAAGCAGCTGATAGGTACCGGCAGTCCAAGCGGCATGCGGCTCGGGTGGTTGCTGAGGCAAAAACTCGGGCGTGGGAGGAGTTCGGAGAGGCCATGGAGAATGACTTCCGTACGGCTTCGAGGCGATTCTGGTCCACCATCCGGCGTCTCAGGGGGGGAAAGAGGTACGAGACCAACACCATTTATGGTGGAGGTGGCGTGCTGCTGACCTCAACTCGGGATGTTGTGAGTCGGTGGGCGGAATACTTCGAAGACCTCCTCAATCCTACTGGCACGTCTTCCACTGAGGAAGCAGAGCCTGGGGACTTTGGGTCGGGTTCTCTGATCTCTGGTGCTGAGGTCGCCGAGGTGGTTAAAAAGCTCCGCGGTGGCAAGGCTCCGGGGGTGGATGAGATTCGCCCGGAGTTCCTTAGGGCTCTGGATGTTGTAGGGTTGTGTTGGCTTACGCGACTCTGCAATATCGCGTGGACATCTGGGGCAGTTCCCTTGGATTGGCAGACTGGGGTGGTGGTTCCCCTATTTAAAAAGGGGGACCGTAGGGTGTGTTCCAACTATAGGGGGATCACACTCTTAAGCCTCCCTGGTAAGGTCTATTCAGGGGTTCTGGAGAGGAGGGTCCGTCGGATAGTCGAACCTCGGATTCAGGAGGAGCAGTGTGGTTTTCGTCCTGGTCGTGGAACACTGGACCAGCTCTACACCCTCAGCAGGGTCCTGGAGGGTGCGTGGGAGTTTGCCCAACCAGTTTACATGTGTTTTGTGGACTTGGAGAAGGCATTCGACCGCGTCCCTCGGGGGGTTCTGTGGGGGGTACTCCGGGAGTATGGGGTACCAGGCCCTTTGATAAGGGCTGTTAGGTCCCTGTACGACCGGTGTCAGAGCTTGGTCCGCATTGCCGGCAGTAAGTCAGGCTCGTTTCCGGTGAGAGTTGGACTCCGCCAAGGTTGCCCTTTGTCACCGATTCTGTTCATAACTTTTATGGACAGAATTTCTAGGCGCAGCCAAGGTGTTGAGAGGATCCGTTTTGGTGACCTTAGAATCGCTTCTCTGTTTTTTGCAGATGATGTGGTCCTATTGGCTTCATCAGCTCGTGATCTACAGCTTTCGCTGGAGCGGTTTGCAGCTGAATGCGATGCGGCCGGGATGAGGATCAGTTCCTCCAAATCCGAGGCCATGGTCTTGAGCCGGAAAAGGGTAGCATGCCCTCTCCGGGTCGGGGAGGAGGTCCTGCCCCAAGTGGAGGAGTTTAAGTATCTCGGGATCTTGTTCACGAATGAGGGAAAACTGGAGCGTGAGATCGATAGGCGGATAGGTGCAGCGTCCGCAGTGAAGCGGGCGCTGTACCGGTCTGTCGTGGTGAAGAGAGAGCTGAGTCAAAAGGCAAAGCTCTCAATTTACCGATCGATCTACGTTCCCACCCTCATCTATGGTCATGAGCTTTGGGTTATGACCGAAAGAACAAGATCTCGGATACAAGCGGCTGAAATGAGTTTTCTCCGCAGGGTGGCTGGACTCTCCCTTAGAGATAGGGTGAGAAGCTCAGTCATCCGGGAGGGACTCGGAGTAGAGCCGCTGCTTCTCCACATCGAGAGGAGCCAGTTGAGGTGGCTCGGGCATCTGGTTAGGATGCCTCCTGGACGCCTCCCTGGTGAGGTGTTCCGGGCACGTCCCACCGGGAGGAGACCCAGAGGAAGACCCAGGACGCGCTGGAGGGACTATGTTTCTCGGCTGGCCTGGGAACGCCTTGGGATTCCCCCGGAGGAGCTGCTCCAAGTGGCTGGGGAGAGGGAAGTCTGGGCCTCCCTACTTAGGCTGCTACCCCCGCGACCCGACCCCGGATAAGCGGAAGAAGATGGATGGATGGATGGATAGGCAAAATGAGATAAGTCTAAACTACATTCTGACTAATATCTCTGTGAACATGTCGCTCCAGTTGTGTTTATAAACAACTGTGGTTTTTTTTCTTTCTGTCAGGTGTGTGGAGTTAATCTGGACTTGGAATTTGGTGGCCTAGGTTTGTTTTGTGACCCCATCCTCCCCCGAGAAACAAAGCGTGCACTTTCAAGACACGGAGCATGGAGATGGAGCATTCACATGACAAACACATCATTGTTGTCAACTGCTCAGTATCCTCATGATGAAAACATGAAGATCTGTTCAGGATCCTCATGATGAAAACATGAGGATCTGACTTGATCTGGACTTTCAGGAGAAACATCAACCTGGATCATCAGCACACTTCTTCTGAAGTTAGTTTATTTATAATCTCGTGTAATCTCATTTCAGATTAAGCTTGATCAGGTTATGTGACCGAACGTGCCGCGCGCGGTCTTATCAAAATGAATCATGTTTATGAGTTAGTTTGATGAGGACAAACGACCACTGTCCCAAATCTTTAATGTTTGGTGTCAAAATGTCTCATTGTGATGAAACCCACTAATTATATTGCACCAGTTAAACTCCAAACATGTGTGGAACCTGTGTGCGTGTCTTTTAGGACATGGCAAACGGAGGGGACCAGTTCAACCTTGCAGAGCGCTCGGACTCGGAGTGCGCGGACCCCCCAAAAGAGTCCACCAAGGACAGTCCTCTGAAGGCGTCCAGCCAGCAGGTAGCAGCTCCAGTGTGTAAATAATCATTTATTTGACTTTTCACCACAAACTTCTCATCCAACTTCCCCTTCAGAATATAAAGTAAAGACTGTGAAGCAAATCACAAACTTTGTTGTGCAGGGGATGGAGGACATCAAAGTTGTCCTGCATGACAAGGACCTCTGGGGCAAATTCGACCATGTGGGAACTGAAATGATCATCAACAAGGCTGGAAGGTGAAGAGGAAATGTTTTTCATCAATAATCAGTTACTGAATGGACGAATTAAAAGAAAAGAAAAATCTCCCCAGTCTGTGCGCGTGCATGCAGGCCTCGGAGCAGAGGCTTTTGTGTGGCCTACTTTTATATATATATATATATATATATATATATATATATATATATATATATATATATATATATATATATATATATATATATATAAAATAAATTTGTGGAGCGTTGGTCCTAGAGGACATTTCACAGCTAATGCACCTTTTTGCTTCATCTTAATTATTTTGCATCGCTGAATAATCTTTTGTTTTTGTCCTCAGCAAGTGCAGCGCCTCAACCCAAGGACCTGTCAACGCCCAGTGAGTACCGGTATACATTACACTTTAAACCATTGTTTATTTTATCAGGCCTTGCAAAATAAATTTTTTAATATTTTTTTTTCATGGAAAACCGATGCCACTTCCAGATCAGAAATTGGAAGATGGGCATTCCCATTGCCTCAGGATGGTAAGTATTGCAGTGAGACACTTGGAAAAAAATGATCAACCAGCCACCTTGCTGTTGGAGAGATAACATTGTAATCAAGAAATGTGTGTTTTTATTTTTCCCCCCCAGTGTTTCAGCGTATTCAACTTCTTTATTGACCTCCACATCACTTAAAACAAGTACAACCCACCTCTTCAGCTGTGCACATTGAGAAGATGGAGACCATGGAGGTATTTGAGAGAGAGAGAGAGGAGGAGCATCTCTGTGACTCAAACGTTTGCTACCCTGGTAGGTTTTACAAGTCTGGAGGAAAGCCTAACATAACGCAGTACAACCAAACACTGTTAGGTTCTATTGGGAGTGTCAGTCAACTGTGTCACGGATTCTAAAAAGGCTAAGTCTGGTCCTCTGGACATTCAAAAAACAAAACAAAGCAACAAAAATAAAAGTTGTAGAAACGTTTCGTCTTTCGTCCGAAAGACTTCCTCAGTCTGAGATGCTGTATTCAGCTCTGTCTTATAAATAGCACCCTCTCACAGTGGATAAACCAGTTGGCTGATGACAGGCGAAACCAGCTGCTCACATGATCAAGGAGGACCATCAGCCTAACGATGGATCGTTAGCACCCTGATGGTTGTTTGCTATTCCCAGAGGGCTGAGTGATACTAGCAATAACAGCATTGTAGGAGGGGGACAGTTGAACCCGGAGGCCTCCACCCCGGACACCCTGGACTCCAGGCCAGCGGTCACTCTTTCTGAGATGAAGATGTTCACATCCTTGATAGAGAGGAACGATGGTTTGAGAGAGGAGTAAAGGAGGCCATCTTTGTGAAAAGAAACCGTCCATCATTAAACAGGGGTGGAGAGGGTGCTATTTATAAGACTGAGCTGAATACAGCAACTCAGACTGAGGAAGTCTTTCGGACGAAAGACGAAACGTTTCTACAATTTTTTATTTTGCTTTGTTTTGTTTTTTGAATGTCCAGAGGACCAGACTTAGCTTTTTTAGATTTTTCTACCTGGATTATTGAGCATGCTAAGAAATGCAGCGTTTCTTCTGATCGCTGCGTGCGCACGTTGTTTCATCAGACGTAGCGAAACCATTTTTTTGAATACAGCTGATTTGACCATAACGTTCATTTATTAAGGAAAAGTTCAGCTCAGACACATCTTTACTATAATTTTCAACAAACAAATAATTGTTTTGAGTACCAGAGGACCAGACTTAGCTTTTTTGGATTTTTCTACCTGGATTATTGAGCATGCATCAGGGTGAATTGTTTTGAGTGTTTATCTTGTTAGATTTTAAAGAGATGCAGCGTTTCTGATCGCTGCGCGCGCACGTTGTTTCATCAGACGTAGCAAAACTATTTTTAAAATCCAGCTGATGGCAAAAAAGCGGCCCACATTTCCGGGTTGTCAGCGGTGACGCGTAACATACGCAATGCGTCAGTGGTGATGCATAATAGATGTTACTTATACGGCGGTGCGACACGTTTATGGATTTTTCCACATTATTGGACATAATTGGACTTATGCAACTAATACGGCAGTGCGACGTGTACGGCGGAAAAAGCGGTACTCTAAATATGTTTAGAACTACAAATCAACTTAGAATAATTTCCTGAATTTAATGATTTGTTTAGATCCACATTTACAAAAAATCAATTTAGGCCTAGTTTACACAGCGCGTATTTTGAGTGGAACCGCTCCTTTCTCTCTGCGTCTTTGCTTATCGTTGACACAAGTCCAGTGGTCCCCCTCTTTGAATCCGATGGTTTCTGGACCCAGCTCTCACAGTGGAGGTTTTTCGCTGACCCCCCGTTGATAATGTAAACATCTCCCGCAGAGCTTTTGTTTGAACACATGCACGCAGCACGCACGCGCAGACAACCGGCATTTCTAACAATGGCGGTGGACTGGACACGCACCACTTTCTGAACTACAGCTGATGGAATATATTTTGAGTGTTTCATTCCATGACTTGCAGAGCAGCTGGCCGGCAGGGAATAACATGTGGAGATGTTTCAGCAGACAGACATTCATCATGGATCGGAAATCTCTGCAGATTGTATCGGAAAAATCCGATAGGTAAATTATGCTGGTATAGGAGGCCGAGGCCAACACTGATACCGGATCAGCCCCATCCTTAATTAAAACACATTTAGTTCATCTGCATGAAAAATATATTAATTAACCAAGTACTGTAACTAACTAACTGATTAAATAACAATTCTCTCAGGAATTACATGAATAACATTTCATGGGGTCTGACTGTTTGAAAAACAATTTGATTGGTTGGTTGGTTCTCTCCACATATTGCACAACCACTGAACCGTATTTTAGAACCAACATCTATAGTCCAAACTAGTGCTGGGCGATATTGAAAAAATCATATATCACGATATGGACTTTTTTATATCACGATAATGATATATATCACGATATATACAACACGATGTGTGTGTGTGTGTGTGTGTGTGTACAGGAACAATTTGGACCAAAGTTTTTATTTATTTATTATTTTACTACAGATACAGTTACAATTATAAGAATGTGAACAAAAAGAACAAGGAAATTTGGACCAAAGTAGAAACTCCTTTTCTACTTTGGTCCAAATTTTTCCTGCAGGTGGCAGTAAAACAACGGCTGCTAATAAAACCCACGAAGAAGAAATCCGCTCTGGAAGCTGGAGTAAAAGAAACAGAGAAAACGTTGCGTTTGATTCCGGTTCTGTTGTGTCTCTGGTCTGTTTTGTATTGGTTAACTGGACCCGAGTTCGGACTCGGTTGGACTCTGGGTTCGTGTCCTCTGGACCCATTTTGTCTCCGAGTTTCAGCGGAGCGAAATAATGGAAGCTAACAAGGTGAGCTTCCCCCTCTTTTTGGTAAAAGTTCTTCCTCGGGCTGCCTGTGCAGCTGTTTCTCCTTGTTGTGACACCGGCTTCATGCCCCTGCGTCTCTGTTGCTCTCGAGTTTAACAACGTAAAGCATGTGTCGCAAACCCGCGCGTGCGTCAAACATAAAGCAGCGCCGTCATCTCGCAAAACCACAATATGAAGCTTCTTTGCGACAGTTATTTTTTTATTCTTATTTATCACGATAGAGACGATAAAAGGAAAGTAGCACGATAGACACGTTTCTATCGTCCCCACAATATATATCGTCATATCGCACAACACTAGTCCAAACTATGATCTAAGGTTTAATTAAATTGATTTTAAAGTATTCTTGAGATATTAGGAGCAAATCATAGATTAGGAACTTGTTCAAAAATTGTTAAAGAATATATTTTACAAAATCAAAATTTATTTTATTTGGGTGTTAAAACACCAGTTGCATCTCATGGCCTATAATAATTATTTTAATATTTTCTGGTAGAAAGTTTCCACTCCAGTGTGGACTCTCATGTGTCTGTTTAAACTTGTCTTATGAGTAAATCTTTGTCCACAAAGTTCACAAGGAAACGGCTTGTCTCCGGTGTGGACTCTCATGTGTGAGTTCAAATTTGTCTTCTGACTAAATCTTTGTCCACAAAGATCACAAGGAAATGGCTTGTCTCCTGTGTGGACTTTCATGTGTATGTTTAAATTTGCCTTACGACTAAATCTCTGTCCACAAAGTTCACATGGAAACGGCTTGTCTCCTGTGTGGACTCTCATGTGTCTGTTTAAAACTGTCTTATGACTAAATCTATGTCCACAAAGTTCACAAGGAAACGGCTTGTCTCCTGTGTGGACTCTAATGTGTATGTTTAAACTTGCCTTCCGACTAAATCTCTGTCCACAAAGTTCACAAGGAAACGACTTGTCTCCTGTGTGTACTCTCATGTGTGAGTTTAAACTTGACTTCTGTCTAAATCTATGTCCACAAAGTTCACAAGGAAACGGCTTGTCTCCTGTATGGACTCTCATGTGTGAGTTTAAACTTGTCTTCCGACTAAATCTTTGTCCACAAAGATCACAAGGAAATGGCTTGTCTCCTGTGTGGACTCTCATGTGTATGTTTAAATTTGCCTCCCGACTAAATCTCTGTCCACAAAGTTCACATGGAAACGGCTTGTCTCCTGTGTGGACTCTCATGTGTCTGTTTAAAGCTGTCTTCTGACTAAATCTTTGTCCACAAAGTTCACAAGGAAATGGCTTGTCTCCTGTGTGGACTCTCATGTGTATGTTTAAATTTGCCTCCCGACTAAATCTTTGTCCACAAAGTTCACATGGAAACGGCTTGTCTCCTGTGTGGACTCTCATGTGTCTGTTTAAAGCTGTCTTCTGACTAAATCTTTGTCCACAAAGATCACATGGAAATGGCTTGTCTCCTGTGTGGACTCTCATGTGTGAGTTTAAACTTGTCTTCTGACTAAATCTTTGTCCACAAAGATCACAAGGAAATGGCTTGTCTCCTGTGTGGACTCTCATGTGTATGTTTAAATTTGCCTCCCGACTAAATCTCTGTCCACAAAGTTCACATGGAAATGGCTTGTCTCCTGTGTGGACTCTCATGTGTCTGTTTAAATTTTTCTTATGATTAAATCTTTGTCCACAAAGTTCACAAGGAAATGGCTTGTCTCCTGTGTGGACTCTCATGTGTGAGTTTAAACTTGTCTTCTGACTAAATCTTTGTCCACAAAGTTCACAAGGAAATGGCTTGTCTCCTGTGTGGCCTCTCATGTGTACGATTAAATGTGATTTGGAAGTAAATCTTTTACCACAGTCATCACAGCTTATTGATTTTGGCCTTGCCTGGACTTTCCTGCATGACTCTACATTTTTCTTCTCTCCAACACATTTCTTATTAAGCAGACAGCTTGAAGACTTCACTCCTGAATGACTTGTCATGTGTCTTTGAAGAGTCCGGTTACTGACACACTGCTTACCACACTCAGAGCAGCACAAAGATTTGTTGACAGTTTTTACCTCTGATTCAGGAGCCCTGCTCTCAGTCCAGTCTTTCATACTGTCTTCACATTCTGATTAAGAGACTGACGAGTTCTTTAGCAGAGAGTCAGAACTGGTCATTTCATCATCCTCTTCATCGTCCTCGTTAACGTCAGTCTTTGAAGAGCTGGAACTGTCTTTGTGAATTTTTAAATCTGGGTTCCTGGTAAGTTTTTTTTTAATCCTCCTCACTATTTAAAGAAACTGTAGTGACCTAAAATCTGATATTGGTCTCCTCCATATTAAGTTGGTCACACACCAGACTGGTCTAAGGGTCTTTTCTTCAACTTTATGATAAGAGGCTCTGGGTCCTGCTGGTCCACATCAGGCCTTCAGTCTTGAGGAGCTTCTTCTTCTTAATCAGCTCTAAACAGAGGCAGGAACCACTGAAACACATGTACAATAAAGACAATGTTACACACACATACACACACACAATTTTACCCTCACAATCACCATCTTCTAGGGGTGTAACGGTACACTAAAATCACATTTCGGTTCGGTTAATTTTTGGTACAAAAAAAAAGACAAAATAAAAACTTACAAAATGTTTATTTTGAAAATATGCCAAGTAAACAATACGTTTGTATAAAAATAAATAAAAGTGACCCATTTGGGTGATATTTTAAATAAACAGCACTCTTTACAATAAATAAACTATACTAACAATAATAAAAATCTTAATAAATACAATAACAGTCAGAACCAGAAAAATAAGCAGCAACAGACTGTTTACAATCTAACTTATCAAGTTTTACATTTTTGTCCAAAAAGACCAACTTGTCCACATTTTCTGCTAAAAGCACAGATCTAGTTACAGGTAGTCCCCGAATTACGAGCGCTCTGATCTGCGAGGTTCCAGACTTACGAGCTGCGAATTTTTGGAAAAAACGAAAAAAATACTGAGTTTTCATGTGTTTTTTCACTACAGTTAGCTAGTTAAGCATATAAACACACGTTTCCGATCATTTTTATGCACTCAAAAGTAGTTTTTAGATGAAAATAGAGTGTTTTTAGGTGCGCTGGCGAAAACCGTTCCAATTTACGAGCGGATTTCCGGGTTTACGAGAGAAATGGCGGCCGTTCCAAATTACGAGATTTCCGGTTTACGAGCGCCTCGTTGTGACGGATCTCGCTCGTAAATCGGGGAATACCTGTATAGTGAATATCTCCAGTGGTGGAGAAAATAATCTCAGTAACAACAGGTAGCAGCAATGTGGCTGTATTTGTCCTCATTACACACAACCTCTTCTTGGACCTGCTCCCCCAGGTGCGAAAGGTCCCTGGAAAAGTTCAGAGTTCAGTCATCATACACTTCTTAGCTGCAGGTGATCTCTGGTGGATTTCCCTGAAGAGGAAGAAGTCAGCTGCTATCTCTGTCCCAGACTGGAAATAAAACACGAGGTAAAAAAAAGAGTTAATAAGATTATAATTTTAAATTAAAAAGGTTAATTAGATAATAATAATAATAATAATAATAATAATAATAATAATAATAATAATAATAATAATAATAATAATAATAATAATAATAAAAGAACAATACATCTTCTTGAACAGTTGTTATGAGGTGGTTGAATTTCTGGGTCATCATCATCATCATCATCAGGGCTTTAATCAGCTCCAGGGCTTGTTGACAATATCAGTTTGAGCTTTTTTATAAAGTGCTGAACATTTTGGCTGAAGTGTTGACATGATGGATGTCATAGCGGGGCTCAAGAACTTTAAAGTCAGCGCATCAACAACATTCAGACGTAGATCCAGACCTTTAAAAATTCCTACAGCTTGTGTTATTGATCTGGACCAATCAGAATTACCTGATGAAGGTTGGTTAAATGCTGCTGCCGTTAGTGGTGTTTGCAACAAGCTGCTTTTCTTGCTTGTAGAGGATGTTTGATAGGGATTTGTAAACACCTTCATTTAAACATCTTCACCTAAAACAAGAACCACACAAAGAAACAAGAAATGATTATAATTTAGTCACACTTTGCAAAGGGGATATCACTTCAAACTCGCTTGGAGCCAGGCTCAACCGTGTTTGAAGCAAGTCCGAATTGGTCAGCACGTGCCAGGATTTTATTCTCTCAAAAGTAGAACAAGATGAGATTCAGATAGCACATGAACACACAAGAACGTAATATCAAAAACAAACCAGAACGTGATATCAGAACATTATCTGTAATCAAACATGAGCTGGCCCAACAGGCGTCCTTATTCTGTGTCAAGGAAACGAATGCACGCACTCTTTAGATAAGTGTTTGTTACATACAGAGAGAATTTAGAAAGAGAGTTAACCATCCTCTTTTATCATTTAAACTGATTACTACTTAACTTTATGAGCGATATAGAAAAAAAAAACTTGAGGCCGAATTCAAATTAGAGGTGAAAACGCATATTGCCGCCCTGGTGCCCCCGCCAGTGGCGTCCTGTTTACTCAACTCAGGAGCATCTTTTGAGGATTGTTTGAGAGAAATAAAGTTTTTGGAGAACTTTGTAGTGATGATTGTCATATTTCATGACTCATTTCAAAGTTTTAAGAGGAAAAATATATTTTAGCAGGGATCAATCTATTTAATCACAAAAACTAAACGTTTTTCTAAAGAAATAAAAGTTTTAAGAAGAAACATATATATGTTTAAAAATAACTAATCTATTTGAATTGTGTTAAACAAATAAAAAGAAATAATCTATTTAATTTGTGCTAAACAAATAAAAAAGAAATAATCTATTTGATTTGTGCTAAACAAATAAAAGGAATTACCGGCAATACACTTTCAAAGATGTGGGAAAAGCAATAATTAATGAAAAGTAATGTTTGTTAAAGATGTGGGAAATAAGTTTTCAAACACACAGTAAAATAGCTCTTTATGAGCACAAAAAATAAATTAAGTTTTCGGTTGGCTTGAAATTTCTTTGATATTAACTATAGTCCAGAAATATAAAAAAAAAAGTCTGCTTTAAAAGTATCAGTATTAGCTCATCTCTGATACTGTAGTGATACAACCTTGAGTTTGAAGCACGTCTCTGATCGCTCTCAGTAATGAACTTTTTGGGAGTTATTCCTGAAGGGACAATAATACTTTTATTACTTTTAATTTGAATCAAACATCATAAATTAAGTCATCCAAAGACTTCTTTTAATTTGTGTTAATTCAAATGTCATCAATGAATAACTTGTGTTATTTGTATAAGCATTAGTGCATTTAATGTTTGATAGTCAAGGACTATTTAATTCAAACTGGACATTTCCTCAAAATGTGGTACATGAAGGATTTCTCCTCTCGAACTTGCATGGGAAGATAAAAGGAACACTTTAGCTTTTCCATTTAGTTTGAAAACAGGACAACAAGAGACATTTCGTTTTTGTCCTTAAATAATCAAGATTAATGATATCAGTTTTTGCTATTATCATTAATAGGTCTCATATGTGATGCTTAATGACGTTTGTTTTAATCATACAACAGTGTTGGTAATGAGTTAAGAAAGTTCTAAATCTGCTGTATCATGAGACTGGCGTCTTAAACTAACTTTCTTATCCTTTCTGACATTTTTAATCTAACTTATGCCTCCTCTCAGTGGCTCCTGGCCTAACAGACCGAATCAGAAAGAGCTACGTCTTTCTAGGTCAAGTTAGCCTTAAAAGAGCTCTGACTTCCTGTTTTCCTTGAAGTCTGCTGGAGTAAGCCTCAAACTATGGTCTTCTCCAAAGAACTGATGATCGTCTAGTCACACGCTAAGGACACGTCATTCAGTTAAAAGATTTATAACATGCCTGTTATAAATCTATTTCAAGCCGTGAAAAGCTTCACTTTATTGACATTCTTTTAAGGAACGTCTTATCTTGAAAACAACACCAGGAGCTGCCGTTACTTTCGGTTCGAGTCAAGGCGCACGTCTGGAGATGCTGAAAACGGTAAACAAACTGGCCAGTTGGACCAACTGGGGACTGACGTCTTCACGAGGTAACAAAGTCGTCAAATGCTTGCCAAGTGTACCAACGTGTAGTCGAGTTCGGCCGGAGAGCTGCCATGCTTCTGGTTAAAACACATCAAGATAACTCCCTGACTCTTAACTTCTTTTCCTCCATTTCCTTCCTCCTAAACTTTTATCTTCCTAAGCCAGAAACTAAGTTAATGTACCTGCAGAAATTAGTAAAATATCATCCTTTTGCTGTTCTGTTGTTCCTATGTTTCATCTATGCTGAAGTTAATTATAGGAAAAATGATCAACCAATCATGTACACAATGTGTGATGTAATTTATTGATTATGTTAAATAAATGGACCAGTCCTGCTGTTCCAACATAAGTTTAACGTTTCCTGTGAATTACATCTGGTCAAGGTATAGAATTATTGATATTAAGCTGAAAAAGAGAGAACTCGTTTAATTAATGATGTATTTTTGTGTCAGTCTAAACCCTGCCAATTTATACATCTAAAATATAGGTAAGTCAGTAAACTGACCCCGTCCTATTATTACTACATAATGGTGGCCTCGTACAGTCTCTAAAAAGTTTAATATTTAATATTTCTGTACTTTGAATGTTGGCATAATTTTGTCCAAGTTTTTAGACTCTGAAAACGATAGTTTTTTGGCTGGGAAAGTGTGTCAAG
>JBBPBX010090118.1:0-14174 GCA_038048925.1 Garcialebias charrua
TACATACATACATACATACATACATACATACATACATACATGCATGCATGCATGCATGCATGCATGCATGCATGCATGCATGCATGCATGCATGCATATATATATATGCATACATGCATGCATGCATGCATGCATATATATATATGCATGCATATATATATATGCATGCATATATATGCATGCATGCATGCATGCATGCATGCATGCATGTAGTCCCCGACTTACGAGCGCCCTGACCTACGAGGTTCCGGATTCACGAGATTATCATAATTAATAAAAATATGAAAAAAAATATAATAATAATTTGTGTGTTTAAATGTTCTTAAATTTTTAAATGATAAAATCCTGTTTTGACTATTTGTTTAATATGAGGAATAAAAGTAAGCTCAGAGTCAAAATAACTCCCAGGCTTCTTACTTTTTTAGAAGGTTGTAAAGACAGAGATTGTAATTTCTGAAATGCATTTTCTTTTTGAACCTCAGGTCCAATGATTAAAACTTCAGTTTTGTCCTGGTTTAGCTGGAGAAAGTTCTGTGCCATCCAGGACTTTATGTCTGTAATGCAATTAAAAAGTGCAGTGATTGGCTGGGGGTCATCATGAGATAATGAGATGTATAGCTGTGTGTCATCAGCATAACTATGGAAACTTATCCCATGGCTCCTGATGACTCCACCAAGCGGCAGCTTATAAAACATTTATTTTGAAAATATGCCAAGTAAACAATATGTTTATATAAAAATAAATAAAAGTGACCCATTTGGATGACATTTAAAATAAAAGGCATTCTTTACAATAAATAAACTATACTAACAATAATAAAAATCTTAATAAATAAAATAACAGTCAGAAACCAGAACAATAAGCAGCAACAGACTGTTTACAATCTAACTAATCAAGTTTTAAGTTTTTGTCCAAAAAGACCAACTTGTCCACATTTTCTGCCAAAAGCACAAATCTAGTTACAGTGAATATCTCTAGTGGTGGATGAAATCATGTCAATAACAACAGTAGCAGCAGTGTGGCTGTATTTGTCCTCATTACTCACAACAACCTCTTCTTGGACCTGCTCCTCCAGGTGGGACAGGTTCCTGGAAGAGGACCAGACTTAAGCCCGAGATACACTGGAGCGTCCTCCGTATATGCGCGTATACGCGCATATTTTGTGCGTATGTTTTTGCTGCTATACTTCAGCTCACGTTCTCCTTGTTGTAATATGAGAAGCTGCACACGGAGTGGACTCAACTGAGCGCGCTGATTGGTCACTTGCTGACACGCCTACTGAATTGATTGACAGCGTTCAGTCAGCTGAAAGTGAAACCTTGAGAATGCAGCTCGCTGGACTTCTGCGGTGTTCTGATACGGTGTTTCTACTATATATGTTATAAAAAGTTCTCTCAGAAATAAAAATAATAACAGGGAGCGCTTTTCCTGCAGCACACAGCCCACCAGGGATATTTAAAACATCGCGCACCCAGGTAGGACCTGAATTCATTCATTTCAATCATCGAGTGAACGGAGGAAGAAGCGGTTACTTGACTTTAGGCAAAAAAACAAAAGAAAAGGCCCGATCAGCGATAAAGAAGGGGAATTTATTTCATTTGTGTAACATACAAAACAGTCCGGCGCCGGGAAGTTTATGGTCAGACACCGCGTATCGCGCACGCGTATCGCGCACGCGTAGTAAAAAAAAAGCTTTGCGCGTACATGCCCTGAGGGGCTACGCGGGGCTACGCTTTTGCCTTGGCGTACGTACGCTGCGTATAGGCGTACCGTGAGGACGCTCGAGTGTATCTCGGCCTTTAGCTTTTTTAGATTTTTCTACCTGGATTATTGAGCATGCTTCAGGGTGTCTCTGAAAAAGTTCAGAGTTCAGTCACACACTTCTACTGGAGGTGATGTGGTGGATTTCCCTGAAACTGCTAACTGTCCCAGACTGGAAATAAAACACAGAGGTAAAAAAAGAGTTAATAAGATTATAACTTTAAATTTAAAAAAAGTTATATAGATAATATTAATAAAACAACAATACCTCTTCTTGAACGGATGTTATGAGGTGGTTAAATCACTCGGTCATCATCATCATAAATGTCACAGTTTTTGTCATCTGTGTATGTTTCCCATACACAGACGAAATTCGTCTCTGCATTTAACCCAACCACCACCAGGTGGTGCAGTGGGCAGCCATAGAAAGCACCTGGGGAGCTGGGGAAATAGGTGTGCACTCATAGACACCCCAAGGTGTGTAGTGGCCGGGGTTCGAACCTGGGTCCTTCGGGTCCGAAGTCGGAAGCCCTGCCTCTACACCAGGGGTCACCAACATGGTGCCCGCGGGCACCCGGGTGCCCCCAAGGACCATTTGAGGTGCCCCCGGACCTGTTCTAAAAATAGCACAACTCACTACTAAGCTGCATTTAAATTTTCATTTTATTCAGTTATTCTTTTTTTGTATTCATATATATTTTAAAATTTCCATCTTAAAAATGTGTTCCTAAAAATATGTTTATTATACATTTTTTTCAATTTACGTTTTGTTATTTCCGAAGAGTTTATCAGACTGGTGCCCTTTGTATGACTCCGTACCCACAAAGTAGCTCTCAGTTTCGAAAAGGTTGGTGACCCCTGCTCTACACCATCTTGGCTCCATCATGGCAGGGCTTTAAACAGCTCCAGGGCTTGTTGACAACATTCAACCTTTTATTTATACAGGTTAGCCTCTTTGAGCCACGGGGACTCCTTTACAAGAGGGACCTGTCTCACTCACACCCAGGGTCAATTTAGAGTTACCAATCAGCCTAACATGCATGTTTTTGGACTGTGGGAGGAAACCGGAGCACCCGGAGAAAACCCACGCATGCACAGAGAGAACATGCAAACTCCACACAGAAAGGCCCCCGGACCGGGATTTGAACCGGGGACCTGCTCGCTGAGAGGCAGCAGCTCTACCAGTTGTGCCACCGTGCTGCCCTCAGTAGTTTACCTAACTAAAACATCAGTTTTAGTTGTTTCATAAAGTGATGAAGGTGAAGATTCTCCGTCGTCCAGGACATGATAAAATCAAAAAGGCGTTCAATACAAGATCAACTGGACTTTATTTGTTGCAGAAAACGTTTAGACTCCTATCCAGGAGGCTTTTTCAATTCCATGAACAAACTGTGCGAAGTTTGGAGTTATAACAGAACCACGCACCATCATATGTAAATTGCAAGCGGAGGTAACACATACATGTAATTACTTGTATGTGTATGTGTGTTACTAGCGGTGTTTGCAACAAACTGCTGTTTTTGCTTTTAGAAGAGACGTTCACTTTGGGATGACGTTGTTTCAAGTCCGTTACCAAGTTAGACGTGTTGGGGTGGAAAAAAACGTGTTGCAGCTGCAGATCTAATCTTGTTGGTTCTCTCGTGGCGGAGCGCTCCGCTCCTCTGCATGTCTGCACCAAACGTCCACACACAGCTTTGGACTCGCGCTCGTCTAACGTTCCCAAACATGAGACCGCAGCGAGAAGCTAACCTGCTAAAAGCTGCGCGTGTGTCAAGATAATAGCGCCGTGCTGCAACACGCCTAGGAATTTGAACCGGGGACCTGCTCGCTGAGAGGCAGCAGCTCTACCAGTTGTGCCACCGTGCTGCCCACCTGTGTGTTCCTCTCATTCCAATTGAACTGATCCATTATGAATCATTTTGAAATCAACACATGATTAAAGTGCAGTTTCTTTATTGTCACAAAAAATGTTTTTTTCTGTTTTCACCTCCAGAGATTAGAGAGGATCAACAGGAACCAGAACTCCCACAGACTTAAAGGGGAACTGGTGGAACCAAAACCTCCACAGATCAGAGAGGACCAGGAGGAACCAGAACTTCCAGATAACAAAGAGAACCAAGAAGAACCTGGACCTCCACAGATTAAAGAGGAACTGGTGGAACCAAAACCTCCACAGATCAGAGAGGACCAGGAGGAACCAGAACTTCCAGATAACAAAGAGAACCAAGAAGAACCTGGACCTCCACAGATTAAAAAGGAGCTGGAGGAACTCTGTATCAGTCAGGATGAGGAGCAGTTGGTTCTGAAGCTGGAGGCTGAGACCTTCAGGGGGACTCCTGCTAATGAGCAAAGATACCACTGGGAACCAGAACCACAATCGGACCGCCTCCTTTGTCCAAACGGTCCTGAAGCTGAGGACCAGGATCAAACAGGAAACAGGACCAGATCCAGCAGAGACGAGGAGCTGAAACCAAAGAAGAGAAGTCCAGACACCAGAGATCCCAGAGACGATGTGGACCATCCAGAACGAAAGAGACGGAAGAACATGTCAGAACACGTCAGAACTCACACAGGTGAGAAGTCCTTCTCATGTCAGATACTGTATGTGGAAGAAGTTTCAGATATAAAAGTAATTTGAGTCAACACCTGAAGAATCACACAGTTGTGAGGCCGTTCCCGTGTCTCACCTATGGAAAGAGTTTCACTCGTAAATGTAATTTTACCACGCACATGAAGATTCACACAGGTGAGAAGTCCTTCACCTGTTAGACCTGTGGAAAATGTTTTAATAAAAAGATTGTTTGGATGAGACACCTGAGAGTTCACAGGTGAGCTGAAACACGGTTAATTGTCGGTTAATGTGGTTAAAGTTGGTCGGAGCTCGTTTCACCAGCTGCTCAACGGCTAAGATTCAGTTTTACTGGCACTGAGCTTTAATTGGTCTGGTAGCAGCTGAGAGTCATCCCCAACATCAAGTGTGAGGACTAACAGATCTTCCATCCATCCGTCTATTTAAATATTTAAATGATTACAGATAATAAAAATGTTGACATTGTTGAAACAGAAAAAACCCCAATCATAAACTAATTTGAAAATATTGTTTTTAAAGGTTCTTTGTGAGAATTTCTGGGCTCCTCTGTATTATAGAGTGTATGTGTGTGGTGTGTGTGGTGGTGGGGGTGGGGGGAACTTGGTATATACTTGATAAATGTGCTATGGGGTCTCCAGTTTCTCCTATTGTTGCCAACCTATAGACCCATTTAGTGTTTGTAAACAAGGACGGCTGCGCGCGCACCGGTGCAACAGAAGACTCCACCCACCCAGGCTTTTTACCAAGCATAACAAAGTTGCGGAGTGAATCTAGCTAAGTAATTTCCTCCACCAGCAACAAAATGTCAGGATGTTGCGTATACAGTTGTACAAATAGGTATTCTAAGGAAGGACTGAAGTTCTACCGCATACCAAGAGGCAATCGACCATTTCAAAGCCACCGAAGGCAGCTGTCGCTTCAGACCATCAAGCAGGTGGATTGGACCGAGGACATCATCAAAAATGCACGAGTATGCAGTGCACATTTTATATCAGGTAAGGTTACTCATCTAGTTTTATTTCACCATAAACCCTGGTTGTCATTAAACATTGTTTTTAAAAACTAGACGCAGTTTATTGCTGTTAAATTCGGTCGGAAAGTTGGCTAGAAGCTAGTTGCTAATAAGCTAGCTCTTAATAAACAAATGCCTCTGTGCTTTATTTTCAGGGGAAATGTCGTTGGATTATCAAAGTCCTGATTTCGTACCTTCTGTGTTTGTGTACACTAAAGGACAGGGATCATGAGCAAAGATGAAAAGGTATGGATAATTTGCTTTGGCCTGTCTTTACTATTTATTTTTTTCTGTGTTCTGTTGTCATGGTCTTTAGCATACTTTGGTGTAGTGCAGGCTTTGAAATACAGCTCTGTATTAAAAGTAGATGATGTGTAAATGTTTATTTACTTGTGTGTCGCTACATCTTCACATATTTTTATTTTAGGTACCAGAGGAAAAAGAGGAGAGATGATGGTGTGCACAAGTCATCACATCAACCCAGCCCTGGCAGTGTCACTTCAGATCAACAACAAGAATCCAACATGGAACATGACCCTGGTACAAATATATTATGTCCTATCTAACACACTTTTTAATAAATTGATTGTTTGATAAATTAATTAATTATAGATAGATTTAATATTTCAAAAATACTAGGGTGTCGTCCAACATTCTGCTCATATTTTATTCAAACCAGAATGGTTTGCTTGCAGTTTTGACCCCAATGTGTACAGCTAAATATTGTTCACAATTAATCAGCTAAAAAAGAACACACTTCACAGCACAGGCACATTCTGTGTCAGAGCATAAAGTGTTGCTTCCTGCTTTTTGGTGCATTTGCTTACCGTTTCTTTTCATAACTTTCAGCACAAGAAGATGTAGTCCCGAGGACTGAATATGATGATCTGAACCTGAGGCACTGTCAACTTCAGAATGAATATGCCCACCTGCGTCAGGAGTTTGACACGCTACAGGCTGAACATCAAAAGTTAAAACATAAACTGGAAGGATCTCAGTTTTCTTATTCAACTGTTAAGTGCAACTTTACACAACTCACAAACCTCTGTAAAAGTGTTGTTCCTAAAAAGTAACTAACTGCATAAAAAGTAATGTTCTGAAATTTTCTACATTGATGTGTGCAATTTGATCCACATCACTTGAAATGAACTTTTAAATGTTGATGTACTGCAGTAGATCAATAAACTGTCACCTGTCTAACAATAAACAAACGATTTAATTAAATTAGAACCTGTGTATTTCTTCCAAATTGTATATACAGGTACAATGTGGTTCAAAATTAATCCTAATAATTGAATTTGACATGAAAAACAGATTAGAAGCCTACCAAAAAATTAAGATGTTTAATATAAGATTTATTTAAAACAATCAACATCAGATTATGAATGGCTGCAAAGATCAAGGTAAATAACAGACCACCTATGACAAAAAAATGTTGGTACACAACATAAAGTATAAAAAAAACCTGACATTTCTTACTTATTTATGCACAAATTCATGGCATTTTACATTTAGGCCAAAAACATCTGGCATTCCTCACAGATCCAAGTTGCTGATTTCCTTTTGATTTTTGCACAGCTGTAGTGAAAGGAGTTATTGCACTTAACACAGCTGATCATTTTGCCGTACTCAAAGGCAGGATCGTGTCTTCTGGTCAGGAGTTCTGGCAACAAACCTGAGATAAAAAGCCAGAAAGTTCATTCTCAATAGTCCAGGTATCAAATCCGCTCATTCTCAATCAGTTCATCTGATGACTGACGAAGCCCTCTGGAGTGAGGGTGAAACGTTTCTACTAAAAAGAAATTGTCCAGATGAACTGATTGAGAATGAGCGGGGCTGAGATAAAAAGGTTTTGAGCTTTTGGCAGGGTCTCTTGTAGAAACGCTAGATTTTTTATAACACGCTGTAGAATAACTTGTTGTTTTGACCACAACACAAAGTCACAGTATTTGACATCAAACACAAACATGTGCAGTTGGATCTGATGGTAGTATGGGTGTGATTGCTTTAAAGTGAAAGAGTTGTCCAAACAAAAAAAATCTTCATGTGTTTTGGCCATTAAATCAGTGTATGTTTGTCGTGCAGTTTCCTCCATGTTTTGTCCCCACAGCACAGATGGTACATTTAAATCTCTGTAGTTGTACTGCATTACATCCATCAGATATGTGTTGCTGATCATGTCCGAAGTGGTGGCACGATGAAATTTGGTGCTTGTGATTCGACCAGCTCTATGGATGTTCCACTCCCTAGACGACTGCTGTCGGGTCACAGCTTCCAGCCTTTTGCACTGATCAGGTGTGTGTTTAGTTTTCAGCAGGTGAAATGTTTCCTCACATTTCACCTTTAGTTCATCGGGTGTGAGGTCTCTGGATGATGTGCTGAATAAAGCAGTTAAGGGCTCCGGTAAATCTCCATGCTCCTCATAGTTTTCGTCAGATGAAGCTGTGTCCGTGTCACTATTGTCGAAGCTCGTCAGCACTGCACAATCTGGATCCACAGCCCGCAGTTCTAGGATGTCGTCATCTGTCAGCACTATTAAAAAAACAAACAAAGATAGTTAGGGTGGTATATTACATCCACATCTTCAAAAGTGAGATGGAAATGTAAACGCAGGGCTCCACACTGCACTCAGCTGGGTTATATTTTACCTGTGAAGTTCAGACTGTTAACAATGTTTTTAGCCACTTCTCTATTAATAATGATTTATAATTAAATGCTTTAGTCGCTCAAACAATTTTTAATTAGGAGTAGAGGCCAATGTATGTTATGAATAAAAATGAAATGAGTGTGAACTGTGTTACTTGTGTATAAAGAAGTTACAGTAGTCTGGAGTCCCTGAAAATTTAATAATTATCAAAGTGGGCCTTATTTTGCCTCTGTCAACATCTACATGCCTCTGGGTGTCTCACTGTTCTTGTGAGTAGGTTTTGATGCTGCTGGAAACTGCTTGCGTAGCCTCTTAGTTTTGGTGAACTTGATTTCACTCAGTGGAGCTGGCTTGACATCTCTTCGACTCTCTTTCCACATGCACACACCGGAGGTAACTGCTGCCTTCTCTGTCCTGCCCATCCTAACTGCGAGCTCGACTTTGAACAGTATGGCAGCTGCATGACTACAGCATGATCCTAGACTGAAATGTTGGAAATTACTAACATGTTATGGTGTAAATGTCACTTTTGAATGTTTCCTGACTAAGTTCTGACTTTGATTGTAAATAAATAAACATTTGTGATTTTCATTAGCTTCTGTAATTCAAGCCACTGTGACCTCTGGATTAATATTTTTGAATATGTAATGACTAAGTTATCTGAGCAATGCAAATAAAACCCTTGTTGCCCTTCCACTTGGTCTCTTGGACACATAAAACATCTACCTTTCTTCTCTGTATCATGTCAGCCAGCTCTCTACCTTTGCCTGTCATTGTCCCCACATTTAGAGTTGCAACCCTCAGTCCTACATTCTTCACTTTCCTCTTCTCCCTCTGTCTCCTGACACGCTTCCCTCCTCGGCGTCTTCGACTAACAGTAGTACAATTTCCGCCGGCACCCTGTTTGTCAACAGCACCGGTGGCGGACGTTGTTAACCCGGGCCTCGACCGATCCGGTATGGTTTCACTTTGATGAACTCGCATTATGGTTTTGGCAAGTGTTTTACATCGGATGCCATTCCTGACACAACCCTCACCATTTACCCGGGCTTGGGACCGGCACAAGAGATACACTGGCTTGTGCTCCCTAGTGGCTGGCTTCTTAATATATCAGAGTCAGAGTCAGAGAGAATTTATTGTCATTTGCACCGCATGTAGTACATGTGTTGAAAACGAGATTATGTACACAGGGTCCCAGTTACATCCAACAACAAATGCAAGAGAAAAACAATAATAACATCTAGGATTAACTAAGAGAGACATCAGCTAGTAATACACTAAGCCCTAATGTAGTAGAAAAACATCATTATAAACAGCAGCACGAACATGAGTCATTATGAGCAGATGGTCACAGATGAACGCAGATAGTCACAGATGAACGCAGCAACAAGAAACAGATCAGTATCAACATGATGTGACATTTTGCAGTGTTTATTCTTATTATTTATTTATTCATGAGTCTGACAGCCTCAGGGTAGAAGCTGTTCCTCAGTCTAGTGGTTCTACATTTGATGCTCCTCAACCTCCGTCCCGAGGGGAGTGGTGCAAAGAGTGAGTGTGCTGGGTGAGTGAGGTCTTTCATGATGCAGGTGGCTCTTTTTCTGCATCTGGAGGTGTAAATGTCTGTGATGGTGGGGAGACTGACTCCCACAGACTTCTGTGCAGCCTTCACCACTCTTTGTAGAGCTTTCCTCTCTGCAACTGTGCAGCCTCCATGCCACACGTTGATGCTGGAGCACAGGACGCTCTCCACTGCACACCTGTAGAACGAGGTGAGGACTGAGCTTCTCAGACCAGCTCGTCTCAGCCGTCTGAGGAAGTAGAGTCTCTGATGACCTTTCTTGATCAGGCTGGTGGTGTTATTGCTCCAGCTGAGGTTATCATTCAAGTGTACACCCAGGTACTTGTAGCTGGAGACCACCTCCACCGCAGATCCACCTATATACAGTGGGGTGTGGGTGTGTTTGTTCCTTCTGAAGTCCACAATCATCTCCTTCGTCTTCTTCACATTCATGTGAAGGTTGTTCTCTTTGCACCAGCTCTCCAGATGTTCCACCTCCTGTCTGTAGCTGGATTCATCATTATCTGTGATGCATCCCACCACAGCTGTATCATCTGCAAACTTAACAATATGACAGCCTGGATGTGTGGCTGTACAATCATATGTGAGCAGAGTGAACAGAAGAGGGCTCAGCACACATCCTTGAGGAGAGCCAGTGCTGAGGGTGATGGTGGAGGAGGAGAAGTTGTGGATCTTCACGGACTGTGGTCTGTTTGTTAAGAAGTCTAGTACCCAGTTACAGATGGAGGGGCTTAGTCCAAGTGTGGATAGTTTGTCTATCAGAGTTTGGGGGATCATGGTGTTGAAGGCAGATGTGAAGTCCACAAAGAGCAGACGCACGTATGAGTCCTTCTGATCCAGGTGGGTGAGAGCAGTGTGGACCACAGAGGAGATGGCGTCCTCTGTTGATCGGTTCTCGCGGTATGCATATTGATGAGGGTCCTCGCTGATGTTGACGGTTGTCTTGATGTGGGACATGACCAGTTTCTCAAAACATTTAGCGACTATCGGGGTGAGAGCCACCGGTCTATAGTCATTCAGACCAGTCACTGTGGAGCTTTTTGGGACTGGGATGATGGTGGCAGTCTTCAGGCAGGTGGGAACTGACTCCAGTGAAAGTGAGGTGGTGAAGATGTCAGCCAGCACCTCACAGAGCTGGTCCGCACATTCCTTCAGAACTTTCCCTGGGATGTTGTCTGGACCCGTAGCTTTATGAGGGTTGATCCTTCTGAGACTACCTCTCACTTCTGCTGCGGTCACTTTGAGGTGCTCCTCGTCTGGTGATGAGGTGAGTCTGGTGCTAGTTGGTCTGTTTGGATCATCAAAACGTGCATAAAACTTATTGAGGGCATCAGGCAGGGATGGGTCCCTGGGGCATTGTTTGCTTTTGCCCTTGTAGTCTGTTAAGCATTTGATGCCCTGCCACATGCTCCGTGGATCATGTGAGGTGAACTGTCCCTCGATCCTCTGTGCATACGCGGCTTTGGCCTTCTTTATGCCATCATCCAGTTCTCTCCTGCACTTTCTCAACTCCTCAGTATCTCTAGACTTGAATGCAGTGTCCCTGGCTGCCAGCAGGGTGCGGACATCCTTATTTAGCCAGGGTTTTTGATTGGGGTAAAATTTAACACACTTTCTTATGGATACATTTTCAGCACATGTACTGATGTAACCCAGGACTGAGGAAGCATAAAGTTCCAGGTCAACTGAACTTCCATTCGTAGCTGCCTCTTTGAAGACAGACCAGTTTGTGTTTTCAAAGCAGTCTCTTAGCATGGGGGAACTATCTTGGCGCCACGATGTGATCACTCTTTGTTCCGGCTTCGAACGTCTGAGTGGGGGGAGCTGTCTAGGGACCAATAACAGGGAGCGATGGTCGGAAGCCCCGAGCGGTGGGCGTGGCTTCGCCGTGTACGCCCCCTTCACATTCGTGAAGACCTGGTCTAGTGTCTTATTTCCTCGTGTTGCTGTGAAAACGTGCTGATTGAAGGTTGGAAGGATGACACGTAAATCTACGTGATTGAAGTCCCCGGAAACAATGAAAAACCCCTCAGGATATTTACACTGCAGCGAGGTGAGTAAGTCATGAATTTCTTCCTGGGCGTCATTAGCATTAGCATCGGGGGGTATGTAAACATTGCTTATTATTATTGCTGAATAGTCGCGGGGGAGGTAATGTGGCCGACATCTTATTGTTAAAAGCTCCACAGCAGCTGAGCAGATCCTGCTGATAACGGCACAGTTCGTGCACCAGTCTTTGTTAACGTAAATGCAGACGCCTCCGCCTCGCGTTTTCCCCGTAGTCTCGATGCACCGGTCCGTTCTGAAAAATAGCTTATTATCCAACTCATAAACAGAGTCAGGAGTGTCTTCATTGATCCATGTTTCCGTGAGGCAAATCACCGAGCATCTCCTCATCTCCTCCGACGTTGTTACTCTCAGACGAAGCAAATCCATCTTGTTGTCCAGCGAGCGCACGTTGGACAGAAAAAGAGCCGGCATCGGGGGTCTCCCGGTTTTAGCGTCTGCCCGCAGTCTCGTCATAATTCCTGCTCGACAGCCACGCTTTTTCCCTCGAGAGCACCGTTTCCTCTTCTTTCCTCCGGAGCGCATCTGCTTCCAGAAAGATGATCTTAGCAGATCCAATCTTCCGAGCTCTGATTTGAGTTCGTTGCTGATTTCAGCTGTGCCTTGTGGTAAATCCGCTCCAATTCTTAACAGCTCAGTTCGGCTATAATTCACCCGCAAAAAACGCGCAGAGTCAGGTACAAAAACACTATTAAAATTACTAAAAACTGGGGATGAACTGGGAGCCCATGAAGCTGCGGCTGGTCTGAGCGCGGCCATCTTGCATCGTATATAGATATATGACTTGTTTATTTTTACATAACAATGTGTGTGTGTTTTTGTAGTTTTAAATAAATCTGTTTTTTAAATAGACTTTGTGTGTGAGTTTTAAAATGTTTAGCTGAAACTGGCTGGTATTAAATCTATATAAGCAACATTTAATTTCATGTAGCTTTTTAGTGCAGGTTTGTAACTAGCACTGTCTGGCATTTGTATGATTTCATATGAATACAGTGTAACAGGGCAGAAAAGTACCAATTATGGAAAATTTTGGTTTTAGTCTGCTATTCTTTTTTTGGTCCGTCACGTTAAAATTAAATGTTGGAACAAACGTTTCCCCAATGAACCAATACCAAAACAAACAGAAAGAAAGAACAGAAAATTATCACACAATTGCAAACTGTCATTTTTAATGCAAGTGAACACATGGAACAAATGAAAATGTGGATACGAAAGTGTTCACCATGAACTCCTCCACTAGACAGTCCCAGATAGCGGTCGCCACATCAGGAACAATTTTGACGACAGTGGAAATTCCAACACGAAAGCTGTTTGCTATGCTCCTGTAGGAGTCTCCAGTAGCAAAAAACCTGCATAGAGAAAGAGTAATTACAATTATTACAGACATGACATTAAACGTACAACATCTGTAATGCACATAATAGAACCTACACACACACACACACACACCTCTATATGTATACACATTAGGATGTGTGGCCAACATCACTCAGATAGACACAATACTGTATGTATGTACTTATGTACACACTCTTCTGTATAAAGAATAATATGTATTTCTATACCGGTGTTATATATATATATATGTGACACAGACACACAGACACAATACTGTATGTATGTACTTATGTACACACTCTTCTGTATAAAGAATAATATGTATTTCTATACCGGTGTATATATATATATATGTGACACAGACACAATACTGTATGTATGTACTTATGTACACACTCTTCTGTATAAAGAATAATATGTATTTCTATACCGGTGTATATATATATATGTGACACAGACAGACACACAGACAGACACAGACAGACATTGGCACTTTTTATCTGTTGTCCCAAAATAGAAAAGAAGAATATGTATTTATATATATATATATATATATATATATATATATATATATATACATATATACATATATATATACATATATATATATATATATATATATATATATATATATATATATATATATATATGACAGAAAGAGAGACAGATATTCGCGCTATATTTATCTGTTGTTGCAAATAACCAACCGGAGACAGATGGCCAAGCGTTCTTCAGCTGGGATCGCGCGCCTGTAGTTGGTGTCCTGGTAGGTGATGCGGGCACCAACACGAGACAGCAGGTCGTCAAACTGGGCACGGGTCAGACGGAAGTACCGCTGAAAGCGCTGCTCGTCCATGCGCAGCTCCTGGATTAAATGGTGAAACTCCCCGAATTCAGAACGCCTCTGAATAGTTTCGTGAACCCAGACACGGCGCCTTGCACGTCTTCGGCGTGCCACTAGCAAACATATTAAAGCTGCCTCCACATCATCCGCCATTTTGAGAACAGACGACGACAACAACAACACATCAGACCGGAAAGAGAATCACGACGCTCCTCCCACACCCCGCCCCCACGACGCCGCTGCCACGAAGCCGCCGCAACACTACAGTTTGGACACCAGGGGGCAGCGCGTCCACTTCCGTGCGTGAGGAGCGTTTTCGGAGGTCAAAACGC
>JBBPBX010090119.1:0-14174 GCA_038048925.1 Garcialebias charrua
ACCCAGGAACAAGTGCTCACTGCCTGGGTTGGGGACCTCCAGGGCGCGTACGGTTCATCTGTACCCAGGAACAAGTGCTCACTGCCTGGGTTGGGGACCTCCAGGGCGCGTACGGTTCATCTGTACCCAGGAACAAGTGCTCACTGCCTGGGTTGGGGACCTCCAGGGCGCGTACGGTTCATCTGTACCCAGGAACAAGTGCTCACTGCCTGGGTTGGGGACCTCCAGGGCGCGTACGGTTCATCTGTACCCAGGAACAAGTGCTTACTGCCTGGGTTGGGGACCTCCAGGGCGCGTACGGTTCATCTGTACCCAGGAACAAGTGCTTACTGCCTGGGTTGGGGACCTCCAGGGCGCGTACGGTTCATCTGTACCCAGGAACAAGTGCTTACTGCCTGGGTTGGGGACCTCCAGGGCGCGTACGGTTCATCTGTACCCAGGAACAAGTGCTTACTGCCTGGGTTGGGGACCTCCAGGGCGCGTACGGTTCATCTGTACCCAGGAACAAGCGCTTACTGCCTGGGTTGGGGACCTCCAGGGCGCGTACGGTTCATCTGTACCCAGGAACAAGCGCTTACTGCCTGGGTTGGGTTAGCCTAACACTAACCCTAACCCTAACCCTAACCCTAACCCTAACCCTAACCTCCAGGGCGCGTACGGTTCATCTGTACCCAGGAACAAGTGCTTACTGCCTGGGTTGGGGACCTCCAGGGCGCGTACGGTTCATCTGTACCCAGGAACAAGTGCTTACTGCCTGGGTTGGGGACCTCCAGGGCGCGTACGGTTCATCTGTACCCAGGAACAAGTGCTTACTGCCTGGGTTGGGGACCTCCAGGGCGCGTACGGTTCATCTGTACCCAGGAACAAGTGCTTACTGCCTGGGTTGGGGACCTCCAGGGCGCGTACGGTTCATCTGTACCCAGGAACAAGTGCTTACTGCCTGGGTTGGGGACCTCCAGGGCGCGTACGGTTCATCTGTACCCAGGAACAAGTGCTTACTGCCTGGGTTGGGGACCTCCAGGGCGCGTACGGTTCATCTGTACCCAGGAACAAGTGCTCACTGCCTGGGTTGGGGACCTCCAGGGCGCGTACGGTTCATCTGTACCCAGGAACAAGTGCTCACTGCCTGGGTTGGGGACCTCCAGGGCGCGTACGGTTCATCTGTACCCAGGAACAAGTGCTCACTGCCTGGGTTGGGGACCTCCAGGGCGCGTACGGTTCATCTGTACCCAGGAACAAGTGCTCACTGCCTGGGTTGGGGACCTCCAGGGCGCGTACGGTTCATCTGTACCCAGGAACAAGTGCTCACTGCCTGGGTTGGGGACCTCCAGGGCGCGTACGGTTCATCTGTACCCAGGAACAAGTGCTCACTGCCTGGGTTGGGGACCTCCAGGGCGCGTACGGTTCATCTGTACCCAGGAACAAGCGCTTACTGCCTGGGTTGGGGACCTCCAGGGCGCGTACGGTTCATCTGTACCCAGGAACAAGCGCTTACTGCCTGGGTTGGGGACCTCCAGGGCGCGTACGGTTCATCTGTACCCAGGAACAAGTGCTTACTGCCTGGGTTGGGGACCTCCAGGGCGCGTACGGTTCATCTGTACCCAGGAACAAGTGCTTACTGCCTGGGTTGGGGACCTCCAGGGCGCGTACGGTTCATCTGTACCCAGGAACAAGTGCTTACTGCCTGGGTTGGGGACCTCCAGGGCGCGTACGGTTCATCTGTACCCAGGAACAAGTGCTTACTGCCTGGGTTGGGGACCTCCAGGGCGCGTACGGTTCATCTGTACCCAGGAACAAGTGCTTACTGCCTGGGTTGGGGACCTCCAGGGCGCGTACGGTTCATCTGTACCCAGGAACAAGTGCTTACTGCCTGGGTTGGGGACCTCCAGGGCGCGTACGGTTCATCTGTACCCAGGAACAAGTGCTTACTGCCTGGGTTGGGGACCTCCAGGGCGCGTACGGTTCATCTGTACCCAGGAACAAGCGCTTACTGCCTGGGTTGGGGACCTCCAGGGCGCGTACGGTTCATCTGTACCCAGGAACAAGCGCTTACTGCCTGGGTTGGGGACCTCCAGGGCGCGTACGGTTCATCTGTACCCAGGAACAAGCGCTTACTGCCTGGGTTGGGGACCTCCAGGGCGCGTACGGTTCATCTGTACCCAGGAACAAGTGCTTACTGCCTGGGTTGGGGACCTCCAGGGCGCGTACGGTTCATCTGTACCCAGGAACAAGCGCTTACTGCCTGGGTTGGGGACCTCCAGGGCGCGTACGGTTCATCTGTACCCAGGAACAAGCGCTTACTGCCTGGGTTGGGGACCTCCAGGGCGCGTACGGTTCATCTGTACCCAGGAACAAGCGCTTACTGCCTGGGTTGGGGACCTCCAGGGCGCGTACGGTTCATCTGTACCCAGGAACAAGCGCTTACTGCCTGGGTTGGGGACCTCCAGGGCGCGTACGGTTCATCTGTACCCAGGAACAAGCGCTTACTGCCTGGGTTGGGGACCTCCAGGGCGCGTACGGTTCATCTGTACCCAGGAACAAGCGCTTACTGCCTGGGTTGGGGACCTCCAGGGCGCGTACGGTTCATCTGTACCCAGGAACAAGTGCTTACTGCCTGGGTTGGGTTAGCCTAACACTAACCCTAACCCTAACCCTAACCCTAACCCTAACCCTAACCCTAACCCTAACCCTAACCCTAACCTCCAGGGCGCGTACGGTTCATCTGTACCCAGGAACAAGTGCTTACTGCCTGGGTTGGGGACCTCCAGGGCGCGTACGGTTCATCTGTACCCAGGAACAAGTGCTTACTGCCTGGGTTGGGGACCTCCAGGGCGCGTACGGTTCATCTGTACCCAGGAACAAGCGCTTACTGCCTGGGTTGGGGACCTCCAGGGCGCGTACGGTTCATCTGTACCCAGGAACAAGCGCTTACTGCCTGGGTTGGGGACCTCCAGGGCGCGTACGGTTCATCTGTACCCAGGAACAAGCGCTTACTGCCTGGGTTGGGGACCTCCAGGGCGCGTACGGTTCATCTGTACCCAGGAACAAGCGCTTACTGCCTGGGTTGGGGACCTCCAGGGCGCGTACGGTTCATCTGTACCCAGGAACAAGCGCTTACTGCCTGGGTTGGGGACCTCCAGGGCGCGTACGGTTCATCTGTACCCAGGAACAAGTGCTTACTGCCTGGGTTGGGTTAGCCTAACACTAACCCTAACCCTAACCCTAACCCTAACCCTAACCCTAACCCTAACCCTAACCCTAACCCTAACCCTAACCTCCAGGGCGCGTACGGTTCATCTGTACCCAGGAACAAGTGCTTACTGCCTGGGTTGGGGACCTCCAGGGCGCGTACGGTTCATCTGTACCCAGGAACAAGTGCTTACTGCCTGGGTTGGGGACCTCCAGGGCGCGTACGGTTCATCTGTACCCAGGAACAAGTGCTTACTGCCTGGGTTGGGGACCTCCAGGGCGCGTACGGTTCATCTGTACCCAGGAACAAGTGCTTACTGCCTGGGTTGGGGACCTCCAGGGCGCGTACGGTTCATCTGTACCCAGGAACAAGTGCTTACTGCCTGGGTTGGGGACCTCCAGGGCGCGTACGGTTCATCTGTACCCAGGAACAAGTGCTTACTGCCTGGGTTGGGGACCTCCAGGGCGCGTACGGTTCATCTGTACCCAGGAACAAGTGCTTACTGCCTGGGTTGGGGACCTCCAGGGCGCGTACGGTTCATCTGTACCCAGGAACAAGTGCTTACTGCCTGGGTTGGGGACCTCCAGGGCGCGTACGGTTCATCTGTACCCAGGAACAAGTGCTTACTGCCTGGGTTGGGGACCTCCAGGGCGCGTACGGTTCATCTGTACCCAGGAACAAGTGCTCACTGCCTGGGTTGGGGACCTCCAGGGCGCGTACGGTTCATCTGTACCCAGGAACAAGTGCTCACTGCCTGGGTTGGGGACCTCCAGGGCGCGTACGGTTCATCTGTACCCAGGAACAAGTGCTCACTGCCTGGGTTGGGGACCTCCAGGGCGCGTACGGTTCATCTGTACCCAGGAACAAGTGCTTACTGCCTGGGTTGGGGACCTCCAGGGCGCGTACGGTTCATCTGTACCCAGGAACAAGTGCTTACTGCCTGGGTTG
Source organism: Garcialebias charrua (assembly GCA_038048925.1). Taxonomy (NCBI): domain Eukaryota; kingdom Metazoa; phylum Chordata; class Actinopteri; order Cyprinodontiformes; family Rivulidae; genus Garcialebias; species Garcialebias charrua. The sequence goes on from JBBPBX010090119.1 coordinate 4,139, forward strand.
GGGACCTCCAGGGCGCGTACGGTTCATCTGTACCCAGGAACAAGTGCTTACTGCCTGGGTTGGGGACCTCCAGGGCGCGTACGGTTCATCTGTACCCAGGAACAAGTGCTTACTGCCTGGGTTGGGGACCTCCAGGGCGCGTACGGTTCATCTGTACCCAGGAACAAGTGCTTACTGCCTGGGTTGGGGACCTCCAGGGCGCGTACGGTTCATCTGTACCCAGGAACAAGTGCTCACTGCCTGGGTTGGGGACCTCCAGGGCGCGTACGGTTCATCTGTACCCAGGAACAAGTGCTCACTGCCTGGGTTGGGGACCTCCAGGGCGCGTACGGTTCATCTGTACCCAGGAACAAGTGCTTACTGCCTGGGTTGGGGACCTCCAGGGCGCGTACGGTTCATCTGTACCCAGGAACAAGTGCTCACTGCCTGGGTTGGGGACCTCCAGGGCGCGTACGGTTCATCTGTACCCAGGAACAAGTGCTCACTGCCTGGGTTGGGGACCTCCAGGGCGCGTACGGTTCATCTGTACCCAGGAACAAGTGCTCACTGCCTGGGTTGGGGACCTCCAGGGCGCGTACGGTTCATCTGTACCCAGGAACAAGTGCTCACTGCCTGGGTTGGGGACCTCCAGGGCGCGTACGGTTCATCTGTACCCAGGAACAAGTGCTTACTGCCTGGGTTGGGGACCTCCAGGGCGCGTACGGTTCATCTGTACCCAGGAACAAGTGCTCACTGCCTGGGTTGGGGACCTCCAGGGCGCGTACGGTTCATCTGTACCCAGGAACAAGTGCTCACTGCCTGGGTTGGGGACCTCCAGGGCGCGTACGGTTCATCTGTACCCAGGAACAAGTGCTTACTGCCTGGGTTGGGGACCTCCAGGGCGCGTACGGTTCATCTGTACCCAGGAACAAGTGCTTACTGCCTGGGTTGGGGACCTCCAGGGCGCGTACGGTTCATCTGTACCCAGGAACAAGTGCTTACTGCCTGGGTTGGGGACCTCCAGGGCGCGTACGGTTCATCTGTACCCAGGAACAAGTGCTTACTGCCTGGGTTGGGGACCTCCAGGGCGCGTACGGTTCATCTGTACCCAGGAACAAGTGCTTACTGCCTGGGTTGGGGACCTCCAGGGCGCGTACGGTTCATCTGTACCCAGGAACAAGCGCTTACTGCCTGGGTTGGGGACCTCCAGGGCGCGTACGGTTCATCTGTACCCAGGAACAAGCGCTTACTGCCTGGGTTGGGTTAGCCCAGGGCGCGTACGGTTCATCTGTACCCAGGAACAAGTGCTTACTGCCTGGGTTGGGGACCTCCAGGGCGCGTACGGTTCATCTGTACCCAGGAACAAGTGCTTACTGCCTGGGTTGGGGACCTCCAGGGCGCGTACGGTTCATCTGTACCCAGGAACAAGTGCTTACTGCCTGGGTTGGGGACCTCCAGGGCGCGTACGGTTCATCTGTACCCAGGAACAAGTGCTTACTGCCTGGGTTGGGGACCTCCAGGGCGCGTACGGTTCATCTGTACCCAGGAACAAGTGCTTACTGCCTGGGTTGGGGACCTCCAGGGCGCGTACGGTTCATCTGTACCCAGGAACAAGTGCTTACTGCCTGGGTTGGGGACCTCCAGGGCGCGTACGGTTCATCTGTACCCAGGAACAAGTGCTTACTGCCTGGGTTGGGGACCTCCAGGGCGCGTACGGTTCATCTGTACCCAGGAACAAGTGCTTACTGCCTGGGTTGGGGACCTCCAGGGCGCGTACGGTTCATCTGTACCCAGGAACAAGTGCTTACTGCCTGGGTTGGGGACCTCCAGGGCGCGTACGGTTCATCTGTACCCAGGAACAAGTGCTCACTGCCTGGGTTGGGGACCTCCAGGGCGCGTACGGTTCATCTGTACCCAGGAACAAGTGTTCACTGCCTGGGTTGGGGACCTCCAGGGCGCGTACGGTTCATCTGTACCCAGGAACAAGTGCTCACTGCCTGGGTTGGGGACCTCCAGGGCGCGTACGGTTCATCTGTACCCAGGAACAAGTGCTCACTGCCTGGGTTGGGGACCTCCAGGGCGCGTACGGTTCATCTGTACCCAGGAACAAGTGCTCACTGCCTGGGTTGGGGACCTCCAGGGCGCGTACGGTTCATCTGTACCCAGGAACAAGTGCTCACTGCCTGGGTTGGGGACCTCCAGGGCGCGTACGGTTCATCTGTACCCAGGAACAAGTGCTCACTGCCTGGGTTGGGGACCTCCAGGGCGCGTACGGTTCATCTGTACCCAGGAACAAGTGCTCACTGCCTGGGTTGGGGACCTCCAGGGCGCGTACGGTTCATCTGTACCCAGGAACAAGTGCTCACTGCCTGGGTTGGGGACCTCCAGGGCGCGTACGGTTCATCTGTACCCAGGAACAAGTGCTCACTGCCTGGGTTGGGGACCTCCAGGGCGCGTACGGTTCATCTGTACCCAGGAACAAGTGCTCACTGCCTGGGTTGGGGACCTCCAGGGCGCGTACGGTTCATCTGTACCCAGGAACAAGTGCTCACTGCCTGGGTTGGGGACCTCCAGGGCGCGTACGGTTCATCTGTACCCAGGAACAAGTGCTCACTGCCTGGGTTGGGGACCTCCAGGGCGCGTACGGTTCATCTGTACCCAGGAACAAGTGCTCACTGCCTGGGTTGGGGACCTCCAGGGCGCGTACGGTTCATCTGTACCCAGGAACAAGTGCTCACTGCCTGGGTTGGGGACCTCCAGGGCGCGTACGGTTCATCTGTACCCAGGAACAAGTGCTCACTGCCTGGGTTGGGGACCTCCAGGGCGCGTACGGTTCATCTGTACCCAGGAACAAGTGCTCACTGCCTGGGTTGGGGACCTCCAGGGCGCGTACGGTTCATCTGTACCCAGGAACAAGTGCTCACTGCCTGGGTTGGGGACCTCCAGGGCGCGTACGGTTCATCTGTACCCAGGAACAAGTGCTCACTGCCTGGGTTGGGGACCTCCAGGGCGCGTACGGTTCATCTGTACCCAGGAACAAGTGCTCACTGCCTGGGTTGGGGACCTCCAGGGCGCGTACGGTTCATCTGTACCCAGGAACAAGTGCTTACTGCCTGGGTTGGGGACCTCCAGGGCGCGTACGGTTCATCTGTACCCAGGAACAAGTGCTCACTGCCTGGGTTGGGGACCTCCAGGGCGCGTACGGTTCATCTGTACCCAGGAACAAGTGCTCACTGCCTGGGTTGGGGACCTCCAGGGCGCGTACGGTTCATCTGTACCCAGGAACAAGTGCTTACTGCCTGGGTTGGGGACCTCCAGGGCGCGTACGGTTCATCTGTACCCAGGAACAAGTGCTTACTGCCTGGGTTGGGGACCTCCAGGGCGCGTACGGTTCATCTGTACCCAGGAACAAGTGCTTACTGCCTGGGTTGGGGACCTCCAGGGCGCGTACGGTTCATCTGTACCCAGGAACAAGTGCTTACTGCCTGGGTTGGGGACCTCCAGGGCGCGTACGGTTCATCTGTACCCAGGAACAAGTGCTTACTGCCTGGGTTGGGGACCTCCAGGGCGCGTACGGTTCATCTGTACCCAGGAACAAGTGCTTACTGCCTGGGTTGGGGACCTCCAGGGCGCGTACGGTTCATCTGTACCCAGGAACAAGTGCTTACTGCCTGGGTTGGGGACCTCCAGGGCGCGTACGGTTCATCTGTACCCAGGAACAAGTGCTTACTGCCTGGGTTGGGGACCTCCAGGGCGCGTACGGTTCATCTGTACCCAGGAACAAGTGCTTACTGCCTGGGTTGGGGACCTCCAGGGCGCGTACGGTTCATCTGTACCCAGGAACAAGTGCTTACTGCCTGGGTTGGGGACCTCCAGGGCGCGTACGGTTCATCTGTACCCAGGAACAAGTGCTTACTGCCTGGGTTGGGGACCTCCAGGGCGCGTACGGTTCATCTGTACCCAGGAACAAGCGCTTACTGCCTGGGTTGGGGACCTCCAGGGCGCGTACGGTTCATCTGTACCCAGGAACAAGCGCTTACTGCCTGGGTTGGGTTAGCCTAACACTAACCCTAACCCTAACCCTAACCCTAACCCTAACCCTAACCTCCAGGGCGCGTACGGTTCATCTGTACCCAGGAACAAGTGCTTACTGCCTGGGTTGGGGACCTCCAGGGCGCGTACGGTTCATCTGTACCCAGGAACAAGTGCTTACTGCCTGGGTTGGGGACCTCCAGGGCGCGTACGGTTCATCTGTACCCAGGAACAAGTGCTTACTGCCTGGGTTGGGGACCTCCAGGGCGCGTACGGTTCATCTGTACCCAGGAACAAGTGCTTACTGCCTGGGTTGGGGACCTCCAGGGCGCGTACGGTTCATCTGTACCCAGGAACAAGTGCTTACTGCCTGGGTTGGGGACCTCCAGGGCGCGTACGGTTCATCTGTACCCAGGAACAAGTGCTTACTGCCTGGGTTGGGGACCTCCAGGGCGCGTACGGTTCATCTGTACCCAGGAACAAGTGCTTACTGCCTGGGTTGGGGACCTCCAGGGCGCGTACGGTTCATCTGTACCCAGGAACAAGTGCTTACTGCCTGGGTTGGGGACCTCCAGGGCGCGTACGGTTCATCTGTACCCAGGAACAAGTGCTTACTGCCTGGGTTGGGGACCTCCAGGGCGCGTACGGTTCATCTGTACCCAGGAACAAGTGCTTACTGCCTGGGTTGGGGACCTCCAGGGCGCGTACGGTTCATCTGTACCCAGGAACAAGTGCTTACTGCCTGGGTTGGGGACCTCCAGGGCGCGTACGGTTCATCTGTACCCAGGAACAAGTGCTTACTGCCTGGGTTGGGGACCTCCAGGGCGCGTACGGTTCATCTGTACCCAGGAACAAGTGCTTACTGCCTGGGTTGGGGACCTCCAGGGCGCGTACGGTTCATCTGTACCCAGGAACAAGTGCTTACTGCCTGGGTTGGGGACCTCCAGGGCGCGTACGGTTCATCTGTACCCAGGAACAAGTGCTTACTGCCTGGGTTGGGGACCTCCAGGGCGCGTACGGTTCATCTGTACCCAGGAACAAGTGCTTACTGCCTGGGTTGGGGACCTCCAGGGCGCGTACGGTTCATCTGTACCCAGGAACAAGTGCTTACTGCCTGGGTTGGGGACCTCCAGGGCGCGTACGGTTCATCTGTACCCAGGAACAAGTGCTTACTGCCTGGGTTGGGGACCTCCAGGGCGCGTACGGTTCATCTGTACCCAGGAACAAGTGCTTACTGCCTGGGTTGGGGACCTCCAGGGCGCGTACGGTTCATCTGTACCCAGGAACAAGTGCTTACTGCCTGGGTTGGGGACCTCCAGGGCGCGTACGGTTCATCTGTACCCAGGAACAAGTGCTTACTGCCTGGGTTGGGGACCTCCAGGGCGCGTACGGTTCATCTGTACCCAGGAACAAGCGCTTACTGCCTGGGTTGGGGACCTCCAGGGCGCGTACGGTTCATCTGTACCCAGGAACAAGCGCTTACTGCCTGGGTTGGGGACCTCCAGGGCGCGTACGGTTCATCTGTACCCAGGAACAAGCGCTTACTGCCTGGGTTGGGGACCTCCAGGGCGCGTACGGTTCATCTGTACCCAGGAACAAGCGCTTACTGCCTGGGTTGGGGACCTCCAGGGCGCGTACGGTTCATCTGTACCCAGGAACAAGCGCTTACTGCCTGGGTTGGGGACCTCCAGGGCGCGTACGGTTCATCTGTACCCAGGAACAAGCGCTTACTGCCTGGGTTGGGGACCTCCAGGGCGCGTACGGTTCATCTGTACCCAGGAACAAGTGCTTACTGCCTGGGTTGGGTTAGCCTAACACTAACCCTAACCCTAACCCTAACCCTAACCCTAACCCTAACCCTAACCCTAACCCTAACCTCCAGGGCGCGTACGGTTCATCTGTACCCAGGAACAAGTGCTTACTGCCTGGGTTGGGGACCTCCAGGGCGCGTACGGTTCATCTGTACCCAGGAACAAGTGCTTACTGCCTGGGTTGGGGACCTCCAGGGCGCGTACGGTTCATCTGTACCCAGGAACAAGTGCTTACTGCCTGGGTTGGGGACCTCCAGGGCGCGTACGGTTCATCTGTACCCAGGAACAAGTGCTTACTGCCTGGGTTGGGGACCTCCAGGGCGCGTACGGTTCATCTGTACCCAGGAACAAGTGCTTACTGCCTGGGTTGGGGACCTCCAGGGCGCGTACGGTTCATCTGTACCCAGGAACAAGTGCTTACTGCCTGGGTTGGGGACCTCCAGGGCGCGTACGGTTCATCTGTACCCAGGAACAAGTGCTTACTGCCTGGGTTGGGGACCTCCAGGGCGCGTACGGTTCATCTGTACCCAGGAACAAGTGCTTACTGCCTGGGTTGGGGACCTCCAGGGCGCGTACGGTTCATCTGTACCCAGGAACAAGTGCTTACTGCCTGGGTTGGGGACCTCCAGGGCGCGTACGGTTCATCTGTACCCAGGAACAAGTGCTTACTGCCTGGGTTGGGGACCTCCAGGGCGCGTACGGTTCATCTGTACCCAGGAACAAGTGCTTACTGCCTGGGTTGGGGACCTCCAGGGCGCGTACGGTTCATCTGTACCCAGGAACAAGTGCTTACTGCCTGGGTTGGGGACCTCCAGGGCGCGTACGGTTCATCTGTACCCAGGAACAAGTGCTCACTGCCTGGGTTGGGGACCTCCAGGGCGCGTACGGTTCATCTGTACCCAGGAACAAGTGCTTACTGCCTGGGTTGGGGACCTCCAGGGCGCGTACGGTTCATCTGTACCCAGGAACAAGTGCTTACTGCCTGGGTTGGGGACCTCCAGGGCGCGTACGGTTCATCTGTACCCAGGAACAAGTGCTTACTGCCTGGGTTGGGGACCTCCAGGGCGCGTACGGTTCATCTGTACCCAGGAACAAGTGCTTACTGCCTGGGTTGGGGACCTCCAGGGCGCGTACGGTTCATCTGTACCCAGGAACAAGTGCTTACTGCCTGGGTTGGGGACCTCCAGGGCGCGTACGGTTCATCTGTACCCAGGAACAAGTGCTTACTGCCTGGGTTGGGTTAGACCTCCCTAACCCTAACCCTAACCCTAACCCTAACCCTAACCCTAACCCTAACCCTAACCCTAACCTCCAGGGCGCGTACGGTTCATCTGTACCCAGGAACAAGTGCTTACTGCCTGGGTTGGGGACCTCCAGGGCGCGTACGGTTCATCTGTACCCAGGAACAAGTGCTTACTGCCTGGGTTGGGGACCTCCAGGGCGCGTACGGTTCATCTGTACCCAGGAACAAGTGCTTACTGCCTGGGTTGGGGACCTCCAGGGCGCGTACGGTTCATCTGTACCCAGGAACAAGTGCTTACTGCCTGGGTTGGGGACCTCCAGGGCGCGTACGGTTCATCTGTACCCAGGAACAAGTGCTTACTGCCTGGGTTGGGGACCTCCAGGGCGCGTACGGTTCATCTGTACCCAGGAACAAGTGCTTACTGCCTGGGTTGGGGACCTCCAGGGCGCGTACGGTTCATCTGTACCCAGGAACAAGTGCTTACTGCCTGGGTTGGGGACCTCCAGGGCGCGTACGGTTCATCTGTACCCAGGAACAAGTGCTTACTGCCTGGGTTGGGGACCTCCAGGGCGCGTACGGTTCATCTGTACCCAGGAACAAGTGCTTACTGCCTGGGTTGGGGACCTCCAGGGCGCGTACGGTTCATCTGTACCCAGGAACAAGTGCTTACTGCCTGGGTTGGGGACCTCCAGGGCGCGTACGGTTCATCTGTACCCAGGAACAAGTGCTTACTGCCTGGGTTGGGGACCTCCAGGGCGCGTACGGTTCATCTGTACCCAGGAACAAGTGCTCACTGCCTGGGTTGGGGACCTCCAGGGCGCGTACGGTTCATCGGTACCCAGGAACAAGTGCTCACTGCCTGGGTTGGGGACCTCCAGGGCGCGTACGGTTCATCTGTACCCAGGAACAAGTGCTCACTGCCTGGGTTGGGGACCTCCAGGGCGCGTACGGTTCATCTGTACCCAGGAACAAGTGCTCACTGCCTGGGTTGGGGACCTCCAGGGCGCGTACGGTTCATCTGTACCCAGGAACAAGTGCTCACTGCCTGGGTTGGGGACCTCCAGGGCGCGTACGGTTCATCTGTACCCAGGAACAAGTGCTCACTGCCTGGGTTGGGGACCTCCAGGGCGCGTACGGTTCATCTGTACCCAGGAACAAGTGCTCACTGCCTGGGTTGGGGACCTCCAGGGCGCGTACGGTTCATCTGTACCCAGGAACAAGTGCTCACTGCCTGGGTTGGGGACCTCCAGGGCGCGTACGGTTCATCTGTACCCAGGAACAAGTGCTCACTGCCTGGGTTGGGGACCTCCAGGGCGCGTACGGTTCATCTGTACCCAGGAACAAGTGCTCACTGCCTGGGTTGGGGACCTCCAGGGCGCGTACGGTTCATCTGTACCCAGGAACAAGTGCTCACTGCCTGGGTTGGGGACCTCCAGGGCGCGTACGGTTCATCTGTACCCAGGAACAAGTGCTCACTGCCTGGGTTGGGGACCTCCAGGGCGCGTACGGTTCATCTGTACCCAGGAACAAGTGCTCACTGCCTGGGTTGGGGACCTCCAGGGCGCGTACGGTTCATCTGTACCCAGGAACAAGTGCTCACTGCCTGGGTTGGGGACCTCCAGGGCGCGTACGGTTCATCTGTACCCAGGAACAAGTGCTCACTGCCTGGGTTGGGGACCTCCAGGGCGCGTACGGTTCATCTGTACCCAGGAACAAGTGCTCACTGCCTGGGTTGGGGACCTCCAGGGCGCGTACGGTTCATCTGTACCCAGGAACAAGTGCTCACTGCCTGGGTTGGGGACCTCCAGGGCGCGTACGGTTCATCTGTACCCAGGAACAAGTGCTCACTGCCTGGGTTGGGGACCTCCAGGGCGCGTACGGTTCATCTGTACCCAGGAACAAGTGCTCACTGCCTGGGTTGGGGACCTCCAGGGCGCGTACGGTTCATCTGTACCCAGGAACAAGTGCTCACTGCCTGGGTTGGGGACCTCCAGGGCGCGTACGGTTCATCTGTACCCAGGAACAAGTGCTTACTGCCTGGGTTGGGGACCTCCAGGGCGCGTACGGTTCATCTGTACCCAGGAACAAGTGCTTACTGCCTGGGTTGGGGACCTCCAGGGCGCGTACGGTTCATCTGTACCCAGGAACAAGTGCTTACTGCCTGGGTTGGGGACCTCCAGGGCGCGTACGGTTCATCTGTACCCAGGAACAAGTGCTTACTGCCTGGGTTGGGGACCTCCAGGGCGCGTACGGTTCATCTGTACCCAGGAACAAGTGCTTACTGCCTGGGTTGGGGACCTCCAGGGCGCGTACGGTTCATCTGTACCCAGGAACAAGTGCTTACTGCCTGGGTTGGGGACCTCCAGGGCGCGTACGGTTCATCTGTACCCAGGAACAAGTGCTTACTGCCTGGGTTGGGGACCTCCAGGGCGCGTACGGTTCATCTGTACCCAGGAACAAGTGCTTACTGCCTGGGTTGGGGACCTCCAGGGCGCGTACGGTTCATCTGTACCCAGGAACAAGTGCTTACTGCCTGGGTTGGGGACCTCCAGAACCCGAACCCTAACCCGAACCCAAAAACAAACCCTAACTAACCCGAACCCGAACCTCCAGGGCGCGTACGGTTCATCTGTACCCAGGAACAAGTGCTTACTGCCTGGGTTGGGGACCTCCAGGGCGCGTACGGTTCATCTGTACCCAGGAACAAGTGCTTACTGCCTGGGTTGGGGACCTCCAGGGCGCGTACGGTTCATCTGTACCCAGGAACAAGTGCTTACTGCCTGGGTTGGGGACCTCCAGGGCGCGTACGGTTCATCTGTACCCAGGAACAAGCGCTTACTGCCTGGGTTGGGGACCTCCAGGGCGCGTACGGTTCATCTGTACCCAGGAACAAGCGCTTACTGCCTGGGTTGGGTTAGCCTAACACTAACCCTAACCCTAACCCTAACCCTAACCCTAACCCTAACCCTAA
>JBBPBX010090120.1:0-14174 GCA_038048925.1 Garcialebias charrua
CTCGTGAAGATGGTCAGTCTCCCTCGGTCCAGTTTGGTCAGTTCGTTTACCATTCTCAGCGTCTCCAGACGTGCGCCTTGACTCGAACCGAAAGTAACGGCAGCTCCTGGTGCTGTTGTTCAAGATAAGACGTTCCTTAAAGGAATGTCAATAAAAGAGAGCTTTTCAGCTGTTGAAGATGGCTTATAACTTGGCATGTTATAAGTCTTTAACTGAATGACATGGTCATTAGCGTGTTGACCAGACGATCATCAGTTCTTTGGGGAACCTCATCAGGGGTTGAGGACCTCAGCAAACTCTAAGGAAAACAGGAAGTCAGAGCTCTTTTAAGGCTAACTTGACCTAGAAAGACGTAGCTCTTTCTGATTCAGTCTGTTAAGCCAGGAGCCACTGAGAGGAGGCATAAGTTAGATTAAAAATGTCAGAAAGGATAAGAAAGTTAGTTTAAGACGCCAGTCTCATGATACAGCAGATTTAGAACTTTCTTAACTCATTACCAACACTGTTGTATGAATAAACAAACGTCATCAGAGCATAACATATGGGACCTATTAATGATAATAGCTTGATTATTAAATAGGACAAAAACAAAAGTCTTTGGGTGTCTAGATTGTCCTGAGCTCAAGCTAAAATGAATGAGATAAAGTGTTCCTTTTATCTTCACATGCAAGTTCGAGAGGAGAGGAGAAATCCTCCATGTACAACATTTTGAATTAAGCAGAGTATTTGATTTATCTGACATTAAAATGTACTGATGCTCTTACAAATAAAATTATTCATTTGATAACATTTGAATTAACAAAATTAAAAGAAGTCTCTGTGACCCGAGATTGCACCTTTGACACAGCAGTGAAACACAGTTTAACTCTCACAGAATAACACAGCTTAAAAGCACACATCATGAAAATGACAAAAGTTATTCTTTTGATCACATCAGCCTAAAATCAAAGATAGAAATAGTCTCTTATTGGTGACTATGTTATCAGATTATAGCTAAATGAATAATTTTGTAGTAAATGTCTTGCTTTACTGAGAGGTCAGTAAAGGTCATCACTGGACAGTTCAAAAACCTTAATTTGACCCTGGGTAGGTCCACTACATCTCCCCCCTTTTGGAAGCCATCGCCAGTCCTTGGGGATGGGGTCCAACACGAAAGGAAACCTTGAACTGTCTTTGATCTTGAAGTAATCCAGCAAGTGGAAAAGAAAAATCAAAAATTATAATCCCATAAAGTTTTTGGAAATTCCATACTGTTCGGAGGTAATCCCATTGCGAAAAGCTTTTAATCCTTTGGAAAACAAAGTCTGTGATCCCTTGGAAAGCAAAGTCTTATAATCCACAGCGGTAATTCCACAGCAGTAAATCCACAACGATTAGTTTTGTTGATTGATCAGCACCAATTGTTTTTATCAGCATGTAGAGGGGATCCCTCGATTGACGCAGAGGAAGCGACCCTTGGATGAAGGTTGAAGACCAACGTTGAAGTAGCATGTCCCCACATCGAAGGTTGAAGGCTGGTTGGTTTCCAGTCCGTGCCACTCTGGTTCTATGTGTCATGCATTTATGTGGTTTTTAAGGTGGGCTTATGATTGGGATTTTACATTAAGCCTTACCTATATGCACCTGGTATGTAAGCTATCATGGTTTAGATCAGCTACAATTACCAATTAAGGGGTGGATCAAATCTATAAATTAGGTATAGGGATCTGTACCTATAGAATTTTGGAGGGCTTCTGTAACGAAGGCCTCTAATTCCAAACTATTCCTCCATTCATTACTTAGTTTAGGTTAAACTAAAATAAAAATGAAATATAGTTTGATCTAAATGTCTGTTGTCTTTTAGACGAACGACGTAGGATTTGGTATTCCTAATAAATTTTGAAGTCTATGGCGAGACTCATCAAAATGAATAGATAATCTAGAATAGAAACGATCGAATCGGTTCAATTTAGAAATTGTGAGACCAGTGTAGTTTATGGTACCTTGAGTAGCTTTAAACTACATTGACTCTTCGACGATTGAGATTTAACAAAACGAACTGCATGTTGGCATAGTTAAATCCATATCATTCATTAACCAATGTTAATACAAAACCTTTTTGGCTGGGAGTGTTCAGAACCAAACAATATCTCAACTAATGACAACAGTAATGACTAAACAACAAGGAAACAACGTTTCACTGCTTCGACACACTCTTGTCGTCAGATTCCACCTTACTGTCCGTGCCGGCTTGGTTTCCCCTAGACTCACGTTTGTGACGCCTAATCAGATCTAGTTGAGCCGCATGATCATCGAGTCGGGCATGAAGAGATCGTACGTACTGAAATAGGATCACAATAATTCCGCCCATAATGATGGATGGGATCAATCCCAGCACTAGACTTAACGTGTCCGCGCTAGACCATGCATAATTAATTGGTTGAAACCGGGTTCCAGTCTCGGATTTGAGGGTCCTGAGAACTTTGTTTACAGGTTCCACATCGACGATTTTAGTACCTTCGAACCGGAGTTGTTCTATGGTTTGAGGGTCTATTTCCAAACTCATGTTTGTGAAGCACTCGGGTACCTCAAGGGCAGTTTCCCATTGCTCCGGACGGAGGTGGTAGAGCGTCAGTTCACCAATGTGTATAGTCGTCCCTTGGGGGACATTGATCCACATTGTATTGTCCGGTAGAGTCACAAGTTGGTTGGCCGCGGGATGGCCAGATGGCATCAGATTCCAAAGTGCAACACACAAGAAAAACAGGTCTCAACTTTATGACTGAGGTCAAATTAAATCTCGTGGATTTAAACGGTTGTTAAGGTTAGTTTTTTGTTGTGGGTTTTAGGCTTAGCGTTTCTAAGTTCAAATTGGACAATGCGACTTATAGGGTGGAAAATACGGTAGTTTAAACCTGATCAGTTTATTTACTATCTTGTGTTTGGACGACCTTATTTTCCCATGAAGTCGGTGAGTTTGTGAGATCTTTGTCTTTTGTGGAGTCATTGAACGCCTTGTAAGGTTTGATCTGATTTCGATGTACCCATTTAGCAATTGGCTCTTTGCGGCCTTTGCTGATTTTGATTTCGTAGACGACTGAGGACACTTTGTCTGTTATCAGATGAGGTCCAGTCCACCTGGGCATTAGTTTGCGGGCGAGAGTTCCGGTCTCGGACCCTCCTTTCCCGGTTGCTGGGGCGAACGTATAGTACCAGACTCTGTCTCCCACTTGGAGTTCATTGTGAGAGGCCTTTTGGTCATAGTACGCCTTACGTCCTTCAGCAGATCTTTCCAGGTTTTTCTGGGCGAAAGCAAAAGTGTTTCTGAGGTGTACATTCAAATCTTTGTCTTTGGCATGGCCTAACATCACCCCCCTTTGGTCATTAGCGTGTTGACCAGACGATCATCAGTTCTTTGGGGAACCTCATCAGGGGTTGAGGACCTCAGCAAACTCTAAGGAAAACAGGAAGTCAGAGCTCTTTTAAGGCTAACTTGACCTAGAAAGACGTAGCTCTTTCTGATTCAGTCTGTTAAGCCAGGAGCCACTGAGAGGAGGCATAAGTTAGATTAAAAATGTCAGAAAGGATAAGAAAGTTAGTTTAAGACGCCAGTTTCATGATACAGCAGATTTAGAACTTTCTTAACTCATTACCAACACTGTTGTATGAATAAACAAACGTCATCAGAGCATAACATATGGGACCTATTAATGATAATAGCTTGATTATTAAATAGGACAAAAACAAAAGTCTTTGGGTGTCTAGATTGTCCTGAGCTCAAGCTAAAATGAATGAGATAAAGTGTTCCTTTTATCTTCACATGCAAGTTCGAGAGGAGAGGAGAAATCCTCCATGTACAACATTTTGAATTAAGCAGAGTATTTGATTTATCTGACATTAAAATGTACTGATGCTCTTACAAATAAAATTATTCATTTGATAACATTTGAATTAACAAAATTAAAAGAAGTCTCTGTGACCCGAGATTGCACCTTTGACACAGCAGTGAAACACAGTTTAACTCTCACAGAATAACACAGCTTAAAAGCACACATCATGAAAATGACAAAAGTTATTCTTTTGATCACATCAGCCTAAAATCAAAGATAGAAATAGTCTCTTATTGGTGACTATGTTATCAGATTATAGCTAAATGAATAATTTTGTAGTAAATGTCTTGCTTTACTGAGAGGTCAGTAAAGGTCATCACTGGACAGTTCAAAAACCTTAATTTGACCCTGGGTAGGTCCACTACATCTGTGTGTGTGTGTGTGTGTGTGTGTGTGTGTGTGTGTGTGTGATGTTTTTGATGGAGATGGGGTGTAAATAAAAGTTGCAGTAGAGGTGGATAGAGTGTGAAATTAAACCCCAGCTCAAGAATGTGCCATCTTTAAAAGACGAGATAATTAGAAGATGCTCACGGAGCCAGACCCTGATGGCAGCCATATTAAGAATGTGTGTCTGTTTACAGAATACCAAACGCAGCTAACACTATTAAACTCTAGATGAACGCAGAGTCATCTAGAGTGAATATACTTAAAATTGATGATGAATTATTCTTGTTAAATTGTCACAGACTGGCCTTTCACACGCTGTGACCTTCTGTAGGTTCACTCATACAGCTGGAGTATGCTGTTTGTGGGAATCAGTTTGGTTTGGTGGCTTCTCGGATCGAGGAAGTCCTTTGGATGAAGGATGAAACGTCTCAGCAAAAAAAAAGAAACTGTCTAGATGACCTGACTTGGATACAGCTAATTGTATACAGTTTTCATCAAAACAGAATTATTGTAAAAAAATGTATCCAAACATATCTTTATTTCATAAAGGATAACTTCAACAATCCATCGGTTTGTATGGACAGGATGTGTCGTCACCATGATGGAAGACAAACAAAGCACTAAAAGAAAGACTTGAACAGAGAGAAGTTTTATCTGCAACATTTACTGTATTTGTTTACAAAGTTTGATGGCCCACAAAACTGGAAAAAAGAAATGTGACTCAAACGTTTTAATTTGTGGAGACATTTCATTCATCAGACAAGCATCAGTATAGGCAAAAACTGAAGCGACTTTGACCCCTACGAAGATTTGCATTTGAGGAAATGAATGAACGATCCACATCAGGTGCTGATGATTTCATAGCTTCACATTGTAAATGGTCAAGCTTTCTCAAGCACATTTACAAGCAAAGTCCTGAAGACATACAGAAGTCTCCAAACCTACAGGTATTATCCAACAATGTTCAGTCAGGTCATCTGGATGGTTTCTGTTTTTGCTGAGACATTTCATCCTTCATCCAAAGGATTTCCTCATGTGAGAAGCCACCAAACCAAACTAATTCCCACAAACAGCATACTCCCTAGTGGGGAAAAAAACTGTTTGCTGGGGCCCGCCCTCTCCCTCAGCAACTGCTCTGAGACAGTCAGGTCAGAGTGGTTCAAACATGACTGAACATTGTTGGATTTTATACCTGGATTATTGAGCATGGACTTTGGTGTTTTGAAACTACAGGTATTACTTCTCTGGTTTGGGTGCAGGAAACCTGCATCACAGTGAGAAATTATTACTACACAGTAAGAGCCACAGTAAGTTTTATATAAACGCATACGCCACAGATAAACTGAGCTTTGTTCATCTTTTTTACAATACATCCTTCTCATTAGTTCTCATTAAAACTCTAAAACAATGAATTTTGGTGTTGTGACGCAGCAAACAAGTCACATGTTTTAAATATTTCCTGTTATCAGATGAATCCATGGCTTAAGGTGTTACATATTTCATAAAGAAAGTGCACAATTTATAAACCCCCTCAATAATCTCAACAAACTGTAATAACTGAGGCTCATGGCTGATCGGCTTGCCCAACCAAGATTCATCAGCCACTGCGGCCTTCTCCTCTGGGACAACTCCCACGTTTGATCTCCTTGGTTAATCACGACTGCAGGGGTTCTGAAGTATGACTTTTTAAATCTCCTTTAGCCCAATTTAAGCAGAAAAAAACTGGGCTAAAGTTGACCATTGTAGTTGAATCAACACCACTTGCTCTGTATTTTATATACTGTACACTGGAGCTGGTCTTCCAACAGAGCACTGTGTGAACAGGATGTGATGTCATCACACAGAGTAGTGTATAGGAAAGGAAAAATACAGGTCAAGATTTCAGCAAGATCCCACATGTTACAAAGAGTTTTTACAGTGCATCATTATTATTTATACCACTGAAAATCATCTAATGTTGAAGCAATGTCAAAAAGTACAGATAAAATGCACTTCTGGGCCAGAAAAGGGCAAGCGCTGGCTGTTTTGACACCTGGATAATATATTTCTGACTAGTCTCAGTGGAATTACATTGTCTGTCTCTACAAAGCTGCCCTCTGACATTATCTGCAACTGCTGCCCAAGCATCTGATATCTGTTTTAAAGTAGGGAAACCCTCGCGGTGACTGAAGATGGTGTCTACTCTGAGTTCTCATCTGAATGCCATGTCCAGTTGTCAGTGTGCATGTGTGTGTGTGTCCATCCAAAAAGTAGATAAATAAATAAAAATGACTCGATACGTGACTGGACGTTTAGGCTAATAAATGGAGAATTTAAAATATTGATGCTCCAGTTATTGTTGTACATTATAGAAGAAAATTGTCCATGATAACAGTGTGTAAAAGAACATTTTGTTGGAATGAACTATCGCAACTTATCAACAGTGGTCTTCAACAAATCAAATGAAAATTTTGCTGCATTCACTTTTTCTCAGAAGTCAGAACTTGAAATATCTTTCATGTCCAACTTAGCTGCCTCCCTGCAGCAGATCAGAAAACCAGAGGGAACTGCTAATTGTTGCACTCGACGATCAGACCATTAGCATTAGAAGATGATAATAATATATTTATCTGTATTTTATGCATTTAAACACTGTTCGCAGATTGTACAACACTGCTGCGCTACCGTTTTATTGAGATATAAATTAACAGAAGTGTAAATACTGTATGTAACTTATTACTTCAACTACTACAGCGTTTTGTGTGAGGCAGCCTCATTAGAGTTTGTGGTCAGGAATGGTGAGAAAAGATTCAACTTTTCTGGCACAGTTCTGACATTGGAGATCATTCGTGTTTTGTTTTGTTTTCCAACTTGAAAATTCAGATTTCCAAGTAGCAATGACCTCACAGCCTTGTTCCTACTTCAAACGAGAAGTGAGAGTGGTTGTTGCGCTCATTGACCAGGCTAACCGCTATTAGCGATACAAGTTCAAGTCAAGTTTATTGTCATTCGCATCAAATGGTACACGAGGTGGAGCGAAATTATGTACTCAAGGTCGCAGTTACACTAGCCTGGCCCTCGCCTTCCTGCACAGCTCCGCTCAATTCTCATTTCCCTTCACTGCACAGTCTGGGACTTCTCCCATTAACAACGATTTCTCCGGTAGATTTTTGTTCGGACCAATCAGAGAACAGAAGGGGCGGAGTTTTTGGCCCCTAACCCACGCCCCCACCTGTCCCAGCGCAGCCAGCAGCGAGCATTCGCATGTTCTCATTCAAAGCGATGCAAAGCGATGCAGGACTGTTTTATATGTGACACAAATTTATTAATTTCCCCTTCTTAATCCCTTATCTGGAGTTTTCTTTTGTTTTTTTCCCAAAAGTCAAGTAATCGCTCCCTCCTCCCTCCTCCTTCTCCTCCACCCTCCGTTGAGTGAAATGAACAAGGAGGAAATGGCTGAGGTTGTCACGAGAATTAAACTCGGGTTTTACGTTGCTGACCGAGTCCCATCAGATTTTCTGGTCTTTTGGTGAGCTGGACCAGCGATCCATGGTTTTATTTTATTTTATTAAAATGTTTTATTAACATATAAACACAGAATTTGCGCAGCGAGAGAAAAGCTGCAGGAGGCGGAGCAGTTGTCAGTCAAGTTCACCAGAGCACGGGGGGTGGCTCTGAGGGGAGGGAGCAGAATGCTTTCCCTGTTCAAAATATCCAATGGTTTTGTTCCTCAGCAGAGGCCAACGCCTCCAGCAAGAATCGTTTCTCTATGGAAAAAGTCCAGACCCTTGTCTGAAGCGAAGTGAAGGACAAGGGTCTGGTTTTAACCAGGCTACAGTTACACCCAAAAAAGCAAGAATATAAAGTGTAAACAGAAACAGTAAATAAGAATAAGATATATACTAAGATGTACGCTAAACGAACACTAAACATTACACTAAAAGATCCAAGATATACGCTAAACACTGATAATGTAAAATAATACAGCTTATGAACAGCAGGCCAAACATGAGTCTGTGGTGAGCAGATGGGTATGAATGAATACAGCAGCATGAGATAATCAGCAGCATGCATTAGCATACAAGCTAATACCAAAATGTTTCTCTACATTCTGTATCACCGTTTTTATTAATTGAGGTTCTGCATCATCTTGTGTGACTGATTAATGAAATCCAAAATGACCAAGATAAAAGTTTATTTCTGGGGCAGTCGTCCAATGTATTTTTGTTCTGCGAGGCAAACATAGGTTGGAGCTGTTGAGAAACAGCCATCCAAGTCTGAATTCCCTCTTCTGGGAAGTTTCAGTAATTTTTTTATTATGGGAAAATCTTCCAAGTATACCTGGAATGCACCAGTAAACTTGTGACATAACCAGTTAAAGACACAAGAAGACTTTTCATTTTTTAGTTAGTGATTTCAGTTTTTTTCTTCCCTCCACAGAGCTGTAAATTATGCATAATCAATTGTAAACTAAGTAACCTGTCAAAAATGTTTGACGTTTTCAAGTAAAAAGTAGAATAATCCAGACTGCAGCAGATCAGCTGAGTAGCGTGTTGTTCTGTGGGACTTCTGAGATCTAGGTTTCTTCCTGTGCATACCGTATATGATGCCTATCAGAAATTATGCAGGCCGGTCAACACCTTTGGGCCATTTGCTGTCATCCTTGAGCGGTGCCTGAGCAGTTCGCTTGTCTTATCGGGTCCATTGTTCTCCTTTCGAAGGCCTCGGACGCATACTTGTCTTTCTGGTTGGCTCCTTCATTGTGATAGATCAGTTGTGTAATTCAAGAGGCTGCATGGACGTCCTTGAATGGTTGAGGATGAGAGGCAGTGTTCAATATTCAACACTGAATGTTTCACAGAATGTATCGTTCAGATCGATGCAGGCTTTTTCTGTGTGCCTGTGCACGAGTGTGGGAGGCGGGTCAGTGTGTGGGTGTTTCGGCTTGTTTTTTGCATGTGTGCTGAGGTGTTTATTTGAAATCACTTTGGTTTCTGTTAGGAGCAAAGTCTGAAAAAAATACCAAAGACCTAAATTCCTTAAAAGAATAATACTACCCTCCACCATTCATACCAGAGTTTGAAGATCAGACTAATAGGCCATTATATGTATGTGAATGTTTCTGTACAGTGTCCTGAGACAACTTCTGTTGTGATTTTGTGTTATATAAATAAACTGAATCGAATTGAATCATGTTATGATGTGAAGAACTGAGTTATAGCCGTTTGGTATAAAGCCTATAAATGATGTTACATGTGAACTAGTGCATAATTGTGAGATCTTTTGAGATGGTTAGCACTAGGGGTGTAACAAAATCTTGTTGTACGAGATCTCGCAATATTAAACTCCCGCGATATCTCTCGTTGAGAGGTAACGTTGTCTCGCGAGTCGCTAATGCTAGCAGCCCCTAGCAAGTCAGCGTCACGGACAGCATGGCTTCGCCGGATGAAGTTGCTATAGAAGACGCCCCAACTACTGATGGAGGGTCCCGGTGCCGCAGACGCCTCTACATTGATGGAGGGTCCCGGCGCTGCCGACGCTGCCCCGGATGTAAAGACACACTTGTGTAAACACCGGTGTGACCGGTGTTGCCAGATAGAGTCCCACCCACCCAAAGCACTCTTTACCCGCAAAAGTCAGAAGGAAAATCGCGGTGAACCGCCCAATCTGGCAACACTGGTGAGTGACGGCTGCAGATTCAGTGCTGATGCGGAAATTTAGCGCACGCATTAGTTAATATTTATGTTCAATTTTTGGAAAGTCCTGCGTGAATATCTATTTTTTTAAACAAAGTTGAACGTTCTAAGGTCTAAGGAGATTCAATCAGTAAAATGAAGACATCAGTTGAGTTTGTAATACATGTTAAAACAGAATAAAAGCCTTTTTGCGGCATAAAACCGATCTTTGAAGTTTTCTTGAACTAATATTAAAATCTCGTCTCGTTCTCGCGAACTCTGTAATTTGTCTCGTCTCGTCTCGAGAGTTTTGTGTATCGTTACACCCCTAGTTAACACTCAGATAATGTGTTGAGCATGATTCTTAGCTGTCACCACACAAAAAAACAATTAGCTGTGGTAGCCATCTTGAATTGGGTTGACTCCAAATGTTAATAAGTTGTCGATGCACATTGAATGATTACTCCAACGTCCTCCCACAGTCCAAATCATGCATGCTGTGCTAATTGGTAACTCTAAATCGTCCCTGAGGGTTGTTTGTCTCTATGTGTCCCTGTTATGGACTTGCATCCTGTCCATACCTGTCAAGTTTTGGATTTAAAAATAAGGGAAATTTTCTGCCGGGTACGCCGAGCCATCCCACTAGCCCAGGGATCTGCAACCTTTATGATCAAAAGAGCCATTTCTGCCCCTTTGTTCACTAAATTAAACGTTTCCGGAGCCACAATACCTGCTACAACTGGGATTCTCAACTGGTGGCCCACAGACCACTTTAAGTTTGTTAGAGGACAATTTTCTGACCGGTAGTTTTCTGGCCATTGTAAAGCTGAAAATATCTAACGATTTGTTGATATTTTTACATTTTAAGACAAAAAAAGACCAGATTATCATAAAGAAGGAAAAATAATAATAAAAATGGACTCCAATCTTACATTTGAAAATCATATTAAGCATCTGTTTAAAACTTGCTTCTTCCATCTTCGAAACATCTCCAGACTTCGCCCATCCCTAACTTTTTCCGATGCTGAGAAGCTCGTCCATGCTTTTGTCTCCTCCAGGCTCGACTACTGCAACTCCCTGTTTAAAATTATTTTTTACATTTTTGTGGCGCTAGTAATAATAATAATTAATTCAATTTATAACGCACTTTTCATTACTGAAAATCTCAAAGTGCTACACATATATTGAATGCTACACACATTCATAAACCGGTGGTGGCAGACTACCATGCAAGGTGCTTTCCAGTCCTACCGGGTCTACTAGTGGCCTTTATTGGAGAGAAGGAGAGGGTGAAACGGAGGAGAAGGGGGGAGACACCACAGAAATAGCTCGCCGGGTCTGGGACGCGAACCCGCGAGCCTGTGGAGAGGCGAAAGCCCCAAGCATATGTGCCCCGCGCTTATCTCACTACGCCACAGCGGGGCACAGCAACTCCCTGTTTATTGGAATCCCTGGCAAAAACCTTCAGAAACTTCAATATATTCAAAACAGTGCAGCAAGGATCTTGTTGAGAGTTCGTAAATTTGAACATATTACGCCCATTCTCCATAACCTTCATTGGCTTCCTGTCGCCTACAGAATTCAGTACAAAACTGCTCTCATTACACATCAATGCTTACATGGAACTTCACCAGATTATCTGAAGGATATTCTTATTCCATACTCATCCACCCGTTCGCTGCGGTCACAGAACAGTAATCTCCTTCACATTCCGAGAACCAAATTAAGGACCATGGGAGACCGGGCTTTCAGTGTGGCTGCCCCCCGCCTGTGGAACTCTCTTCCTGACTGTCTGAGAGCCCCACAGTCTGTGGTTGACTTTAAGAGCGGCTTGAAGACCTTTCTTTTCAACCGAGCATACTCTACCTCCTCATGATTCTACTTTTGATCTTAGCTGATACTGTTATTGATTTTAATTGTTTTATTATTTGTTTTATTGACATTTAATTCTGTTGCACCTTGTAGCACTTTGAGATTTTCATTAATGAAAAGTGCGTTATAAATTGAATTCATTATTATTATTATTATTAAATAATGTGATCTTTCCCAATTAAAAAATAAAATAATGAACTATGCAGGTCTAGATAAATTATTTTAATTGTGGAAAAATTAAATATCCTACTTCGAATAAATAAAGTTAACTTATGTTTTACTCCTTCTATTAGTTCTAGTATTCACACATTTGCAAAGGAAATGACAGGAAAAACTGCTAAAACTAGCCCTTTTTGTTGTTATAAGAACAAATAAAATTCAGTTTAAAGAGGAACTAAACACAGGTTGAGACGGTAACTTCTCCCCCAAAGCAGTTTCAAAATCTCCCTCAAAATGGGTGTGTCGAGAGACAAGGAGGGGTGGAGGTAGAGTTGTGCTTTTGTTCACGCCTCCACCAGCAACAACCTAAAACAAATTAAACCTCTCGCCAACAACATACACCAAGCAACAACAAAGGATAAACATGTAGATGTATTTATCTATTCCACCCATTCCATCCAAAACCAAAGGCTCAAGAAATGGGGAAAAAAAGAAAAAAGAAACCGTTTGTCAGGAGTGAAATGTGGCACTTCCATATAAGGTATGAATGCTGCAGGACCTTCTCATCTCTGCAGGGGATTGGCTCTGCTTGAACCACTTCCGTGACGTCAGAGTGAGAAAACACGTCAGAGTGAGAATCCTAGACCAATAAGAAAATTAAGGTGCAATTCCTCTGTTCAACCCATAGGGGTTACCGTAAACACGTTTTTAGACCGGGGTTTAGTTCCTCTTTAAAGTTAGTTTTGATCAAAGCTTGGAAGAGCCACTGCTGAGGGACCAAATAGCCGCATGTGGCTCCAGAGCTGCATGTTGCAGACCCCTGCACTAGCCCAACCAAAGTCCAGGACCCCTTACATTTTAAGACAGGTTTACAAGAAATCTAAAATAACTACCTATCAGCCTCTTTCAAACCAGTTATGTGATCACAATCTGATAGGCCTACCTTTGTGCTTGACGGATTTTTCATGCTGACGGACATCGTTCCTTCCCCCATGAGAGACACTAAAGTCGCAGTTACAAATCTTAAAAAACGCGTAATTGTGCCCCACCCTACTCTTCTTTAGGAAAGTAAATTCGCTGTCCCATTTTTCAAGATATTTACACGAAGTCTTAACTTTTTTGGCAGGGACGCCTTCTCTCTCGTTACATTCATCCATCTCTGTGTTTTTCCGGGTTTGTGTTCTCCGCTGCCAGCAGTAACATCGCGAGAACTGCCACAGAGGCTACTGCAGGTGGCAGTTCTCGCGAGGCTAGTGACAGAGGCACTGGAATGTATTTATTTTTTATTTTTTTATAATATTATAATACGGGAGATTTCCGGGAAAATAATAATTCGGGATGACGACGGGAAAGAGGCAGTGGTGTAGTCTACGTGATACTCGGGTATATGGAGTATACCCACTAGAAGAACTTAAGAATTTCAGTATACCCACTTAAAAGTGCCCAATGGTACATGACATACCATTAGGTACATGTCATTGATACGTTAAACGACAGTTAAACACTTCTGTAACAATCTATTGGTGTGCAGTGCTTTTCTTTGATACTGTTTTATAAATTATATAACATGTTTTTAATACAAAGCCAGCTGTTGTACAAAGTTTGTTGTTCATTTATTCAAATATAAGCATCAGAGAAATTTGGAACTGTTCAATATGCTTAAAATCAAAATAAATTGACGGTTACACTTTACTAACCAGTGTACTTTGGTTTCTAAGCACGGTATGCCCACTACAAAAATGTAGACTACACCACTGGAAAGAGGGGTAAAATACGGTAGTTTCCCGGCCAAAACGGGAGACTTGATAATAATAAATTAAATATAATATAATAAAAAGATAATAATAATAATAATAATAATAATGAATTCAATTTATAACGCGCTTTTCATTAGTGAAAATCTCAAAGCGCTACACACATTGAATGCTACACACATTCATACACCGGTAGCGGCAGACTACCATGCAAGGTGCTTTCCAGTCCTACCGGGAGCAACTCGGGGTTAAGTGTCTTGCCCAAGGACACAACGACACATGGTGTGGGGAACCGGGATTCGAACCGCCAACCTTCCGATCGGGGGACGACTGCCATTACCACTACGCCACGGCCGCCATAAAGCTTCTGTTTTCCCTGCAGAACAACCTTTAACTTTTCCTGGATCCATTTTATGTGGTCACTGTTCTTCCTCTTTTGTTTATGTTTATGTTTATTAAATTTGTTCATTTTTTTTTTA
>JBBPBX010090121.1:0-14174 GCA_038048925.1 Garcialebias charrua
AACCGGATTCCAAAAAAGTTGGGACACTAAACAAATTGTGAATAAAAACTGAATGCAATGATGTGGAGGTGCCAACATCTAATATTTTATTCAGAATAGAACACAAATCACAGATCAAAAGTTTAAACTGAGAGAATGTATCATTTTAAGGGAAAAATATGTTGTTTCAAAATTTCATGGTGTCAACAAATCCCAAAAAAGTTGGGACAAGTCCATTTTTACCACTGTGTGGCATCCCCCCTTCTTCTTACAACACTCAACAGACGTCTGGGGACAGAGGAGACCAGTTTCTCAAGTTTAGAAATAGGAATGCTCTCCCATTCATGTCTAATACAGGCCTCTAACTGTTCAATCGTCTTGGGCCTTCTTTGTTGCACCTTCCTCTTTATGATGCGCCAAATGTTATCTATAGGTGAATGATCTGGACTGCAGGCTGGCCATTTCAGTACACGGATCCTTCTCCTACGTAGCGATGATGTTGTGATTGCTGCAGAATGTGGTCTGGCATTGTCTTTTTGAAAAATGCAGGGTCTTCCCTGAAAGAGATGCCGTCTAGATGGGAGTGTATGTTGTTCTAGAACCTGAACATAGTTCTCTGCATTAATGGTGCCTTTTGAAGGGTTCTGCTTATGTTCAAAATGATCCAGGCACATAATTCCAGGAGACTTCACCTTAGTTTAAAAGATTTAATTGAGCAGAAATCAAAGTATGCAGATTTACATAATCAGAATGCATTCCAAGGAACAATGTCATAGCAAACCTTTTATGAATCTGCCTGAAGTTTTGTTCAAGGAAGCTTTATGTTTTTGTACGAGTGGTGTACGGGGGCGAGCCAGAGTTCATCCTCTGACTCAGCGTCTTCTCCCAACCCAGAGTAAGCTGGTGTGTTATGAACACAACAGGACTGGACATGGGCACCATGCGGTTCTCTCAGAACTGAAACCTCTTTCGTCTCTCCTCCTACAGCAGGAGAGGCAAAGGCAGATCTTCTACGCCTGGCTGCGGTATCCCATTTCCAGGATGGTTCGGTCCAAAAGGTGCCGCACCGGATCACAGATCCCTCCATCTGAATGGGCTTGGACAAAAACAGGTGAGCAGAACTTGGGCGATCTTGCCCGCTGGGTTCAGGTGTGGTCAGTTCGTACTGTAAGGGTTTTCTCAGGCAGGACAGGAGAAAACCCAGTTGAGTAGGCAGGAGTTGGGAAGTAGGACGTAAAATACAATACTTTTAATAATAACATAAAGAGGATGACGTGGTAGCATACTTACATGACTCACAACAGGCTTGGAACAGGACAGATCAGGACAGGACAAGGACTGTACCCAACAAATGAACTAGACAGGACTAACAGATGGACTTCTATAAACAGACAGGCCATGAGAAAAGGTGAAACTAATCAGAGATAATTAAAGTGAAACACTAGAGAGTACAGACAGGGAAGGCCCACTAGATGTGCCATCCCTACAGGAATCACATTTGAAAAAATGGAATCACATACAAGTTTCACTTTTTGAATAGAATTACTGGAATAAATAAACTTGTTCATGATATTTATATATGTTTTGTTCCTCTTCATGATGCTTTTTTTGACTGATGTGACTTATACTCCGGAACAACTTATACACCGGAAAATATGGTACTTGGGCAGCTGTGGCTGAGTGATTAGAGCAGTTTTCCTCTAATGTAAGAGTTGGGGGTTCAAATCCACCAGCAGTGACATGCCTAAGTGTCCCTGAACAAGACACTGAATGCCTCATTGCCTCCAACATGTGTCCCAATGGTGTATGAATGTGATCTAAAGCTCTGATTAGTCTCTTTAGAATGATTTGTTCAATTAGCTTTGTAGAGATGTAGTAGAGTGCTGTATGAATGGGTAAATGAGGCACAGATTGTAGTGCAAAGCACTTTGAGTGTCTTCATAATATAGAAAGGTGCTATATAAGTACAATCCATTTATCATTTACTTGTTTAGATTAGAATGTTTAAATTAGGTTAAAGGTCTTTTTGCATTTATTATAGGTCTGTTTGTATTTATTGTTCTGTTGTGTATCTGCACTGTGTATTGTATTGTTTTTGCACGTAATGTTCTAAGTTGCATCATAATACTGGAATAATGCTGTTTCATTCTATTTCGTGTAAGCTACGCCCTTTAAAGGTTGTCGCTATTGGGTTTACCCACGCGCAACGCGCCAAACACTGAAAACTTCTAGTGCACGCCCACCTGCTGTGGGCCCCACCTGGTCCGCTATAAATTACATCTGGACTGGAGCTTGACTCCCGTTTTTCTTCAGCCAACGCAAAGGACACTTTACTTCTATGACACAAGATGACTTCAACTAAGAAGACCCTCAGTCTGTGTCCCATGTGCCAGATGGGCTACTTTTTATCGACGGACCTTGCACATCCTGTGTGAAAGCTGCCTGGGAGCTGACCCCGCTCGGTAAGCTTTGGATCCGCTCTTTTCCTATCCAGCCTGTAATTTTATTTTTTTGGCTGAGGAGAAGCAGCACCGGTTTGAGCTCTTTTCCTCTAAGGAGGACGAGTTTCAACCGAGGGGAGACTGTTCGCTCAACAAATTTTTTGGACTCGTTGAACGCGGAATTCGCAAACACATCCCCCTCTGAAGCTGAAACAGCTAGCAGCCGCGCTCCATCCTACCTTTCAAGAGGTCTTGGAGCTGGTACTGCCTCCCCCCTCTGAAGCTGAAACAACTAGCATCCGCACTCCATCCTGCCTTTCAGGAGGTTTTGGAGCCGGTACTACCTTCCCCCTCTGAAGCTGAAACAGCTAGCAACCGTGCTCCACCCTTCCTTACAGGAAGTGTGGAGCCAGTGCTGTCTTCAATGGTCGCCCCCCTCGAGCGCCCAGGGGTCATCCGCCACTCTGTTCCAAGATCGGCGAGAGCTTGCAACCTGGAAGTGCCCGAACCAGCGACCCAGACCACGCCAACCCTTTGGGCGGGAAGGTTTGCCGCCCAGTACATCGGACACCGGGACCAGGTCTGGCCCTGTTTTCCAGTCGTGCCTGCCTTCCTCCGGGGTTCAGCCAACAACCCCCTAAAGCTGAAGGCTCCGACCGCCTCCTACGCGGCCATCACTGCTGTCTTCGGAGTGAGAGCAGCGAAACACGTCGGCCGACGTATCACCCCACCATCCCATGGTGACCAGTTCACTGCAAAGCTGACGGACAAAATCATCATTGTTCATCGCAGTTGGGGGCAGCAACTAACAACATCTATGTTAGCCCTTAACATTGCTAAGGAGACAAAGGAACCGAACCCATTCTCCACAGAAACAGACAAGATCGGCACGGCAGCAGACAAGATCACCAACCTGTATGCAACGCTTGTAACGTGCTCCACCCGTATCTCATCCTGGGCAACGTTGTTGCTGAGACAGATGTGGCTGAAATTGTCTCCATCCATTCCAGAGGACATTAAAAAAAGAACTCCAGGAAGGTCCTGTGTCTCCAGATGGCCTCTCCGGTCCCCATTTCCAGTCGGTCCTGAACCAGCAGCAGTCCTCATCAACGCCTTGGAACAGGTGCAGAAACACGTGACCCTCTTCCAAGCAAAGTCCCGCGTTGCTCGGACACCTGTCCGCTGGCAATATCAAAGCAGGCTCTACCGCCAGCAGCAAAGACATTCCACGGCCGTTGCAATTTTTTTAGCCCCCCTCATCAGTCCCTCAGAGTGGACAAACGACCCAGATGCATCAGAGACCTGAGACATTCTGAGGCAAAGGCTGACAACAGACTTCATGGTTGAACCAGACACAGGACACATGGAGAAGACAATTTAAGAAATGACGGTTTGCTAGGGGTGTGTTGATGAGATGAGCAGTGGTATTGAAGTGAAAAATAAAAACCTCTCTCAAAAAGCTGAGTTTTTCATTCAGACATGCTGAATTCATATCTTCCGTCTATTATAAACACATTCTCCACAATTAATGAGAAGGTTGACCTGAGGCAACTTTTCAAAGGTAAACAAAAAGAAAAACTGTTTTGGTGTAATGACACACAAACAGGAGTCGGTGCAGCTGCACTCAGAGACTCCTGCATGCACCTATCAGCCCTGCCTCCTCGCCTGTCAGAGGAGACGAGCGCTGACAGCTGTCAGAAAACACAGAGTGGTAAGATGTTTAACAATAAGATATTGTCCAAACGACACAAGGATTTTTCTGTCCCCACACACTCAGGTAAAAAGCATGAATCTGCAGTTAAAGCGAGAGCTTTACGCCGGGGTTACTCGCCCCTTCCTCCTGTCAGTCTGACAGAAGCGAGTGTTAAAAGTGAACCCCCACGAAAGCGGCGATTGTTTTGTTCATCCGCTATCGCCAATTTTTTTACACAACCGGGCACAGCCAGGGAACATTGTAAGAACCGTTACGTAGAAGCTGATAAACGGCCCTTTTCACACCAGCCTCCCATGGGTCAGTGTGGGCAATGCCAACTGACGACAGTAGAGGATCATTCATTCTCCCTCACGAGACAAAACATTCACAGGCTCTCACTCTCATTGTGCAACGCGGCGTGGCAGGAAACTTGCAGTTTTGAACAAGTGGCTGTATCGTTTAATCCACAAAGGTTACACTCTACAGTTTGTGAAAACAACACCAAAATTCTACGGAGTGCTAGAAACCAAGTTAATGACTCCAGGATAAGGTACAATCCTCCAATCAGAGCAGATGGAGCTCCTAGAAAAATATGTGATTTCCAGAGTTCCTCCAGGAGAGGAGGAAGCCGGTTTTTACTCCCGATACTTTCCGGTTCCGAAGAAATCGGGGGGTTCAGACCAATTCTGGATCTGTCAGTCTTCAAAAAATTATTCATGGAACAACCTTTTCACATACTCACTGTGAAACGTTTTCTCGAATATGTGACGCAAAGGGAGTGGTTCATGTCAATAGATCTGAAGGATGCATGTTTTCATATCCCAATAATAAACAAACACAGGCCGCTCTCTAACCTCTTCGAACGAAAGGGATAAAAGTCCTGTTTTATCTGGACAATCTCCTGCTGTTATCTCGGTCCAGAAAAGAGACAGAGACACAAACAGTTGTTTTAGTGAAACATCTGTCTCATCTGAGATTCACCATAAATTGGGAGAAGAGCTCAATAATTCCGTCTCAACAAATTATATTCCTGGGAGTAAATCTAAATTCAGTGAGCATGACAGCTGTTCTGTCAGAACAGAGAAGGGAATCTCTCACATCACTGTTTCAGTTTGTCTGGCCTCTCAGAACAGTAATGGCACTGGCAGTCATGAAAATATTAGGAATTACGTCAGTTGCATACGTTGTCGTGCCGCTACGGTTATTGTTTATGCGCCGCCTGCAAAGATGGTTCAATCGACTGAAAGTCGACCCTGTACGTCACAAACGGTATCTGATCACCGTCCCCCCATCTGTGAGAGCGGATCAGAACCACTGGGGGAATTCCCTGAACTTGTCAGAAGGAGTTTCCCTGGGTAAAGTGACGTCATTCACGTCAGTGTTCACAGATGCATCCCTCTCCGGCTGTGGAGGGACTTGCCTGTCACGAACGATAGGAGGTTTGTGGCCATCCAACACGTCTTTTCACATGAACGTACTGGAACTTCTCACAGTACAAAACGTTCTCAGACATTTTGCTTCAAGATCATCACGTGATGATCAATACAGACAACAGAACCGTAGTAGCGTATATAAATTGCCATGGGGACATGCGTTCAGCCCAGCTGCTGAACACAACCAGGAAACTGTTCTGCTGGGTGCACACACACTTACGCTTGATCACAGCAGTTTTTATCCCAGGTGTTCTAAACAGAGGAACAAATATTATGTCGAGGGGAGGACCCTCTGCACAGGGATTGGTGTCTTCATCCACATCTGATCTCACAAATCTGTAGCAGCTTCGGAAGAGTGGAGATGGACCTGATGGCCACCCGGGAGAACTCTCAGTGCACTCTGTTCTCCTCCATAAATCCACGAGACGCCCCTCCACTGGGGGTGAACATACTTACGCACAAACCGTGGCCAAAAACGTTAATTCATGCATTTTTCCTAGCCCCTCTACTGTCAGTACTGCTGAAGAGGGTGAGGGAGGAGAATCTGACAATGATTCTGATCATCCCAGAACGCACGATCGCCCCGTGGTTCCCGGTTCTGCAACAGCTGATGAGTCAATCATGGAAGCTACAGTGGAGAGCGGATACACTCCTGCAAGTGGGAGGAGCAATCAGGAGTTTTTCCTATAACCAAGTCAACACCTTTGGGTCTGTTTTCTAAACGAGAATGCTTAGAGAAATTCAATTTTTCTAAAGACGTAATATGCCCCATCCAGGGAGCACGTACAAAATCCATTACGGCTGTTTACGCTTCTAAATGCGCTGCTTTTCAGTGATAGTGCCTAGAAAAGGAGGTGGATCTGATTTCATGTCCCCTGGGCTGCATTTTAGCCTATCTGCAGCTGTCGTTTGGACAGAAATTTAGCTTTCAGTACAATTAAAACTTATGCTACAGTGATCTCTTCCTATCATGAAGGTTTCAATGATATAACAGTTTTCAATCACCCTCTAAAAAAAACGGTTTCTGAAAGGTGTGCGTCAGCTCAGGCCAGTGACACGTGCTCTGGCACCATATTGGGACTTAGTATTTGTCCTCAGGGCAATAACTAAAGATCCGTCCGAGCCCTTGGACCAAATATCTTTGAAGTATCTGCCACTCAAAACAGCCTTGTTATTAGCTCTGACGTCAGCTAAAAGAGTGAGCGACTTGTCAGGTCTGTCCGTTGCTCCTTCTTGTGTCAGAATTCAAGGAGATGGAAGTTCAGCAGAACTCCGACCAAATCTTGCTTTCATGCCCAAAAGCATAACAAGTTTGTTCAGGTCCTGAGTCATTATGCTGGACGGGTTCTGTCCTCCTCCCCACAAAACTATGGAGGAGGAACAATTTCACCTGCTCTGCCTAGTACGCGAGCTCAGGTGTTATGTGACACGTACAGCTGCGGTGCATAAATCCGATCAGTTGTTTTTATTATTCAGGGAACGATCACAGAGTCAGCCTTTATCTTCCCAGCATTTGTCACACTGGTTATGTGAAAATATTTCACATGCCTATAGTTCTTCTGGTTTTCAACCACCAAGGACTCAGGGCTCCATCAGGGGGGACCCATCTTCCACAGATCTACACAGAGGGCTATCTGTGTAGGACATCTGCTCTGTGGCCTCATGGTCATTACCGACCCCCTTCATCCGTTATAATTTATGAGATGTCTCCAGCTGTTCACTGACACATTCAGTTCTTAGAGTTATGTCAGAGTGATTTTTCACAGTAAAACAATTATAAAAAATAAAATAAGAAAGGAAAACGACAAGAAAATCAACAAACGATAAAAACAACACAACCTTGCTCTGTCATTATTTGATGGGCATTATTTTGTACAAATTGTTCCTTCAAACTGGAAAATTCCTTCTTCCTCATTGGAAATGTTTCCTTTTCTTATTCCTCTATTGTCTGATATGAATAAACATTCCTTTAGCTAAGATCAGGCACAAAGGCTGCACGCCTGTAATCCAGTATGCACCAGATGCATGGATCAATGGTACGTAATTACGCTTGAATAAAGAATGAGGTTTAGGTGAATGTCAGGGTGTTTTTATGGTTCCCAAACAGACCTAGTGAGGCATGGACTATATCTTGCTCCACCCTTTAAACCCAGTAGCGACAGCCTTAAAGGGCGTAGCTTTCACAAAATAGAACGTTGGTTACGTACTGTAACCCCAAATTCTATGAGTGTAAGCGTAGCCCTTTAAAACCTGGGCCTCATTGGCTCTCAAATGGCTGAAGAAAAGAATATGCCTTTTGGAATCAAGCTCCGGTCCAAATCCAATTTATAGTAGACTGGGTGGGGCCCATAGCAGATGGGCGTGGACTAGAAGTTTTCAGTGTTCGACACGCTATGCACGGGTAAACCCAATAGCAACAGCCTTTAAAGGGCTACGCTTACACTCATAGAATCTGGGGTTACAATACTAACCAACGTTTCAATATGTACTTGTACCTAGCTGAAATGACAATAAAACCTCGCTGACTCTGAAAATACATCCCATCAAGTGTTGTACAGTATATATAAATTTTCAAAAATATAATGGGAAATTCTATTAAAACTTTACAAATATAAATGTGTAAAATGACACAATAAATAAATAAAAACATTCACCAGAGCCGCAAATGCTAAATCAAATGGTTACATATAATCTGACTATAGGGTCAGATTTATTTATTTAAATTTCCAGTTTATTTTTTCATAATAAAAAAAAAGTTTGTTTCACGTGAGAATAAATAAACATGTATTTTTCATGTAAAATTAAAATGCATTACGAATTAACTTAAAATACATTATATACGTTTAGAGTAAATACAGTTGTGTTAAAACAGTCAAGTCGTTTCAATATCTAGGGGATGTGTTGGAATGTACTGGAACAGCCGAAGCTGCCGTTCGGGCACGCATACGTGTGGTGTGGAATAAATGGGATCTACTCACTTCTTTACTGATGCGGCGCAACATCCCACTACTCCTGCGTTCAAGACTCTATGGCTCAGTGAAACGTCCCGTGCTGTTGTATGGCGCAGAAACATGGCCACAACAAAACTCGAACAGCAACTTCACCGAACCGACATGAAAATGCTCCGATGGATGCAACGCATTAGTCTTAAAGATCACATCCAATCGACCGAAATCCTACGTCGAGCTGGCTTATGTGCGATTAAGGACATATTTTGGCGACACTGTTTACGGTGGTTCGGTCATGTTAAACGAAGTGAAAACAGTGCTATACTTGCTATTGCAAACCTTGAAGTACCTGGCACCCGTCCCAAAGGCCGTCTGAAAAAGACCTGGGAGCAAACGATTCAACAAGATTTGAAAGCGTTGAACCTCAATGAACTGGACGCAACTGACCGCCTAATCTGGCGTCAAAAACATGGCGACAAAGAAGTAACGTCCCACCCCGGAATCGGGAAAACGGACGTTAAACGAAGACAGACAGACAGACAGACAGACAGGTAGGCAGGCAGGCAGGCATTCAGGCAGGCAGGCAGGCAGGCAGGGTTAGTATATTACTGTACTGTACAAGTATATTACTGACACAATATTGTTTTTGATCGACAGCAGTAGTTATTTGTTCTACTAATTCCATGAGAGCCATTGATGTAGTTTTTTGCTCTAAACCCATACTGACTGTTGCTTAGAATATTTTGTTTAGCAATAAATTGATCTAGTCTGGTCACAAATAGTTTTTCTAGAATTTTGAGAACTGTGGTAACAAGGATATTGGTCTATAATTGTTGAACACATTTATCACCATTTTTAAAAAGAGGAACTACCTTAGTTACTTTCATATTATCTGGAAATTTCCTGTTGAAAATGATAAATTACACATACGGCTCAATAACATGACTCATTATTTCCTTTACAAACATCTCCATGTCCACCTAGTCTTTTGATTTCATCTCTGTAACATTTTTTACTACATTCATTATTTCTTCTTTTTCAGTTCCATTAAGAAAAATACTGTTGGCACAACCTATGACTGAATAATTCACATTATCTACTTTTGGTATTTTAGCTGCAAGGCTTGATCCAACATTCACAAAATAATGATGAAATCCATTTACAATTTCATTCTCATCGTGGATTTCATTGTTGTCCTTTACAAAATATTGTGAAATACCCGTTTTTACTTTATGATTTTTCAGAACACTATTCATTTCTCGCCATGTTGCCTTCATAAAATACTGAAAAAATGTTGTATGTTAATGTATCTGTCCTGTTTAACCTGCTGATGAAGTTGTTTTCTTCTAAAGTTCAGCTGCAGTGTTAAAAGACTGAGACCAATCGTGTTTTGGAAAATGTTTCATATTTTTAAGCAGAAGAATATCTACCTTTGCACATTCAGCTGCATAGTCTGTGATGAAGTCACATCCTGTTAGCGGTGTGGTCCTGCTAACAGCATGGTCTTTTTAGCAGCAGGGTACTGCTAGCAGTGTGGTCCTATTAACAGCATGGTACTGCTAACAGCATGGTTCTGTTAGCAGTGTGGTTCCATTAGCCGTGTGGTTCTGTTACGGTCCTGTTAGCAGCAGAGTACTGTTAGTGTGTTCCTGTTAGCATTGTGTTTCCATTAGCAGTGTGGTCCTGTTAACAACATGGTCCTGTTATCATCGGGGTACTGCTAGCAATGTGGTCCCGTTAGCAGCATAGTACTGCTGATGATGGTCTTGGACTATGCTTGGCCGGTGAGCGGGCCATGGTTGGGGCCTGTTCTCAGTGCTTCCTGGCTCTGTCGGCGGTTGGGCGGGCGCTCTTGGTAGTGTCGTCCTTGTGGGCTGACTGCGGTTCGCAGGGGTCGTGGCGGCCCTGGTGGGTGTGGGCTGTTGGTTCTGCTTTGGCGGCCCTCGGGGCCGTGTCCCTCTCTGGTCTTGGCTCAATGGCCTGGCGGTCGGAGAGGTGTTTCCACTACCTCGCTCCTTGGGTGGACCTTGGCGAACTGGGGGGGGGTACGCAGGGTCAGCGGGGGAGCTGACTCGCTGTGGGAGCATTGTTCCTGCAGATATTTTCTCCCCATCCCTCACCACGCACCTCCGCCCTCTTCATCTTAAATTAATACATGTAGGGAATTTGAGTCTCGGGTGTGCTGCAATGGTTCTACATCTCTGTTGTACAGAGCACCTGGGACTCAATTTTATATACACTTTAGACATTCATTCATAAACATCTTCATAAAAGTCACATATAGGGAAGGAGTGAGCACATGGTTATGGGTGGCGGGATGACATCACTCTCGCCCCCATTCCTGTGCTCACTCAACATTATGCATTTAGACAATAAGGGCCTGGGTTAGAGTTGGAGTGGAGGGGAAACTGGTATAATGCCAGCCTTTGCTCCTTCTCTTTCCCTTTTAATTACACTTTAGAACAACACTCACCAACAGTACATTTGGGGACGGGGGTGTGTGTGTCGGGGTCTTGATTTGTTAATTTCGATTTTATTTATTTATGTATTTATTTATATATATATATTATTTATTTATTTTTCTCTTACCCCCCCCTGGTTGCCTGGCGGACATTCTGGGGATGGGCTGTCAGGGGTTGTGCTGGGGTGTGGGGGGGTTCGGGGCCTGCGGGTTCGCCGTGGGCGGGGCTGGCAGTGCGCTCCCCCTGGGGCTGCTTGGACTCGGGTGTCCTGTCCTGTCGGCAGGGCGCGGGATGGGCCGGATCTTGGATGTCTGCTACTCTCCACCCCAGAATGAATGGGCCTACCTCCTGGGTTTGGATGTGGGCTGCCCCACGCAGGGAGCAGGTACATGTCTTGGACCTAGGGGGTATAGAGTGTGCATCGGGATTATGAATGGAACATGTCGTTATTGTTTGTCTTTGTGTGACTGAGGGTGAGGATGAGGGTGGGTCTGAATGAGTATATCTGTGTATGAATGTTTAAGTGTCAGGCTGGGTTTTGGACTGCCCCCTCTCTGATACTTCCGAGGCTACTTAGTGTCGCGCTCCTGCCACGTGGCCCCCCCTGGTGGGTGTTCCCTTGCCTGCGGGCGTGCTTGGGGCCCTCACTATCTGGGGTTGGGCGCTTGGGCGTTTGTCGGCACGGCCTGGTGGCTGCTTGGTGGGGCTCGTGCCCTCTGGTCCGGTCGGGTCTGGGCCTGAGGGGTGGGCGTCCCCGGTGCCCGAGCCTCGGTGACCGGCCCTGGGGCTACGTCGGTGCAGCGGGCTCCGGCGGGGGCCTGTGAATTTGTCGCGGGCGACACCGGGGGGTCATTGTATGTGGTCGCTGGTAGGGGTTCGTCCGGTTCTTCCCCTTGGTAGGATCTGGGGAGTGGGCTAGTGGCTCGTCCTGTTCGGGCAGTCCTGGGGACTCTGGGCTCGGGGTCCTTCCTGGGGTCTTGGGCTTTGATCGCTCCTTCGTCTGCCTCGGGCTTTGGGGGGACGGATCTCTGATGCTTCACAGTCGCTACTAAATGTTCTATTGGAGGAACCTTATACACTTATGCATGCTCACAACCACACACAAATGGATGCAGGGATGTATATATAGATATATGCAGATATGTAGATGGGTATATAAATGAATATAAAAGTATATGTATGTATACTACTGTATATATATATTTGTAGATATGTAGATGGGTATATATATAAATGAATATAAAAGTATATGTATGTATACTACTGTATATATATATTTGTAGATATGGGTATGTGTATTTATAGAATTCTACTGCAAGCTCATGAATATTATTAGTCTTTATGCATGTATGTTCCATTGTTGTGTTCTGTCATGTGCTTTGCAGGATTGTGGACGGAGGTTGGGTGTGTTTGCCTTGTGCTCTTTTGGTTGATAATTGTTGATTTGTTGTCTTACT
The DNA here is from genome assembly GCA_038048925.1 of Garcialebias charrua. NCBI lineage: Eukaryota > Metazoa > Chordata > Actinopteri > Cyprinodontiformes > Rivulidae > Garcialebias > Garcialebias charrua. The sequence continues at coordinate 12,414 of JBBPBX010090121.1, forward strand.
TTCTCTTTTCTTTCTTTCTCTCTTAAAAAAAAATATTGGAGTGAGAGGATGGCTAAAAGGTGTGAAGGGAGTCCATCTATAAATGGGAGAAAGAAAAAAAAGCAGCATAGTACTGCTAACAGCATGGTCCTGTTAGCAGTGTGGTTCCATTAGCCATGTGGTTCTGTTACGATCCCGTTAGCAGCAGAGTCATGTTAGTGTGTTCCTGTTAGCATTGTGTTTCCATTAGCAGTGTGGTCCTGTTAACAACACGGTCCTGTTATCATCGGGGTACTGCTAGCAATGTGGTCCCGTTAGCAGCATAGTACTGCTAACAGCATGGTCCTGTTAGCAGTATGGTTCCATTAGCCGTGTGGTTCTGTTACGGTCCTGTTAGCAGCAGAGTACTGTTAGTGTGTTCCTGTTAGCATTGTGTTTCCATTAGCAGTGTGGTCCTGTTAACAACATGGTCCTGTTATCATCGGGGTACTGCTAACAATGTGGTCCCGTTAGCAGCATAGTACTGCTAACAGCATGGTCCTGTTAGCAGTGTGGTTCCATTAGCCGTGTGGTTCTGTTACGGTCCCGTTAGCAGCAGAGTACTGTTACGCCAAAAATACACTACACGCGTTGCAGCTCCGCCCCGCTCCGGTCCGACCTCCGTAGCAAATACGCACCCATTATAATCAATGACAGAATTTACACTGGCTCCGCACGGCGGCGGCGAGCAGCGGCGAGCGGACGGCAGTCCGTCAAAATTAGAAATTTTTCTATTTCTGCCGGACGCCGGAGCTGTGCCGGAGTCAACTTTTGAAGATTACGTCGCACCAACAGGAAAAGGAACGAGCACAACTTCCGTATTTACAAAATAAAATCACCACGGGCGGACTAATCCTAGCTCTATACGGATTTATTTGTACAAAAATGCTTTCAAACTATCATTTATGACTACGCCTACAAACGCAATACAAGAAATAAAAAGAAATACAAGAAATAAATAAAGTATTTTATTCTGAAATGTAATACATCACTTCCTGTTGCTCAAACCATGTCCTGTAGCTCATTTACGAGAGAATATCAAGGCAGCAGTATCTACAGTTGTTCTCTTTCTTCCACCGAGTGAATTGTTTTGTTCTGACTTACTTATTTATCACTTGATTTATCGCGTGATCTCGCAATTCCCGCGCATGCGTCTCGGAGCAGCGCATCCACTCGGACCTGAGCTGAGCGGAGGTAGTGGAAATTGGACTCGCACAGCTGCGACCTGCGGAGCGGGGCGGAGCCGGACCGCATGTAGTGTATTTTTGGCGTCAGTGTGTTCCTGTTAGCATTGTGTTTCCATTAGCAGTATGGTCCTGTTAACACTAGGACTACCAAACATATGTACTTGTACATATTTTACCTATAGCTCCCATGGGAGACTGTAAAATGACAGTTTGAAGGAGCATTATCACGTCCATTGGTATGTATATGAGGCCATTTACATCACAGACTACAGGATCAGTTGCTATGGCAGATGAAGTTGCTAGGGGAGACTGCAAGTCCTGTCACCTGTCACCTATTCCACGGTCAAGGCGGGATTGCATTGGTCACTTTTATCTGAAGGGGGATTGTACAGGTGATCCCCAACTTACGAACAAGTTCCATTTCTACGCCGGTTCGTATAGCTGAAACGCCGTAAGTTGAAGCCGCCGCAAGTCAAGAACTACCTGTGTTGGCCACTTTTATCTGAAGGTGGCGGGATTGTACAGGTGGTCCCCGACTTGCGAGATTGAATTAGCA
>JBBPBX010090122.1:0-14174 GCA_038048925.1 Garcialebias charrua
AACGACCGGCGTCTTCAGCTAAGGACTGATAACAGGCTGTTATGAGTCTACTTCGAACAAGCCGAGCTCAAAAACTTTGTTTATTCCCTCCTGGAATAAGTTTATCTTGAAGTCAGAGGCCTGAAGCTGACATATTCTCTGATGACCAACGCAAAAACCAGGAGACGTTGAAACGTAAACTAAAACCAGTTTTGGACGTGCTGGGACTAAGGACTCTGTGCATCTGAAGGCTGGTGTCACCTCTTACCGGGCTGTCGTCGAAAGGTAAAAGAGCTGTTTACAAAACGTACTTGGATTTTAGCAGAAGTCGGAGGAGAAGTGTCACTCTGGTCTCATGCTCAGGATAATTTCCTTCTTAAATCTTTCCTCCTATTTCTTTTCCCTCTCAACCTAAGCTGGAAACTATATTTTTTAAGTTAAAGAGCCCCTCAGACTAAATATGTGTAACATCTAATATTTATGTCTGTTGTGTTAAATTTAAGTGTGCTGACGTATTTGAATTGAAAGAAAGTGAAATCATGTCAATCAAGTGTAATGGTGTTAATTTAGTTGATTTATTTTAAATAAATGATAGTGTCTCTTTGACATATCAAACTAAGTTAACGTGTCCATTGTCACTTAATGGCTCTGTTTATTTATCCATCACAAAGATCACAGAAATATTGAATAAACTGAAAAAGAAGAGAATCCGTGAAATTACTATTCAATCTGAATAAGTAAATTAAGGTAAAAAGGAGGTCAGTATTAAACTGACCCCCTTTAACCCCTTACAGTTACAAACTTTTATTAAATCACTCATCATGACTCCAACATTAAATCTACAAGTGCAGGGTGTGGAGTCGAGTGATAATCGTGTTTCTTCACTGCAGTGTTTCTTACTGAGCTGCAGCTGCTGTGTCCTCCTCGCTGTCCTCTCTACTGCTTCTCCCAAAGCCCCGGTCATGGAAGTGGAAGGGAGAATTATTCCACTGGAACAATGCAGGTACAGCTCCTTTTTAACCACTGTTTGATGCTGGCTCTTGAATATTCTGAGGTTTAAAACGCCAGCTACAACCGAGTGTTAGCTTTAAGGCTAACTCGGTTAGCCACGAACTGTGGCATTAAAATATTAAAAACTAAGCGCTCTATTGTCCCTGCTATTCACTGGACACAACGGCACACAACAATTCTCTCTTGTTGTACCAGTAGCTCGCAGATAATTTACCTTTTGTGTCTTTTACATGGTCTAGTTCTAGAAGCTACCGCTAACAACACCAGTAGTAGATGAGAGCCGGAAGTGAAGCGCATGGATCATATTTTAACGGAAGTACGTCACCACTACCCGTGGCATATAGGCTATTTAGAGTCACCAATCAGCCTAACAAGCATGTTTTTTGGTCTGTGGGAGGAAACCGGAGTACCCGGAGGAAACAAAGTCTGAAACACTTTAACAAAGTCTGAAACAAATTAACAAAGTCTGAAACACTTTAACAAACGAGGCGAAAAACTTTAACAAAGTCCTGAAACAAATTAACAAAGTCTGAAAAACTTTAACAAAGTCCTGAAACAAATTAACAAAGTCTGAAAAACTTTAACAAAGTCCTGAAACAAATTAACAAAGTCTGAAAAACTTTAACAAAGTCCTGAAACAAATTAACAAAGTCTGAAAAACTTTAACAAAGTCCTGAAACAAATTAACAAAGTCTGTCCACATGTCCACATATTTACCAGCAGCCACCACCAGGGGGTATATCAAAAAGGTGTTCAATACAAGATCAACTGGACTTTATTTGTAACAGAAAACGTTTCGACTCCCATCCGGGAGGCTTTCTCAATTGAGAAAGACTCCCGGATGGGAGTTGAAACGTTTTCTGTTACAAATAAAGTCCAGTTGATCTTGTATTGAACGCCTTTTTGATTTATCATGTCCTGGATGACTGAGAATCTTCACCAGCATACACCAGGGGGTATCGTCACTACACAAACAAAAGGAACATGGATTACATGGAAAATATGATCTAAACAGTTTCCACAAAGATTAAAAGAAAGATTTCTAATAACTACTAGATAAACTTTTCTGCAAAACAAGAAAAATATTATAAATGTGGTGCATTTTGATCAAATTAATTAAACAACAACCCTGTTACAATCAAAAAAGGCGTTCAATACAAGAACAACTGGACTTTATTTGTGTCCTTTATGAATGCAGACAAATAAAGTCCAGTTGTTCTTGTAATGAACACCTTTTTTGATTTTATCATGTCCCGGATGACATGGAGAATGACTTCCGTACGGCTTCGAGGCGATTCTGGTCCAACATCCGGCGTCTCAGGGGGGGAAAGCGGTACGCGACCAACACTTTATGGTGGGGATGGCGTGCTGTTGACCTCAACTCGGGATGTTGTGAGTCGGTGGGCGGAATACTTCGAAGACCTCCTCAATCCTACTGGCACGTCTTCCACTGAGGAAGCGGAGCCTGGGGACTTTGGGTCGGGCTCTCCAATCTCTGGTGCTGAGGTCGCCGAGGTGGTTAAAAAGCTCCGCGGTGGCAAGGCTCCGGGGGTGGATGAGATTCGTCCTGAGTTCCTTAGGGCTCTGGATGTTGTGGGGTTGTGTTGGCTTACGCGACTCTGCAATATCGCGTGGACATCGGGGGCAGTTCCCTTGGATTGGCAGACTGGGGTGGTGGTTCCCCTATTCAAAAAGGGGGACCGTAGGGTGTGTTCCAACTATAGAGGGATCACACTCTTAAGCCTCCCTGGTAAGGTCTATTCAGGGGTTCTGGAGAGGAGGGTCCGTCGGATAGTCGAACCTCGGATTCAGGAGGAGCAGTGTGGTTTTCGTCCTGGTCGTGGAACACTAGACCAGCTCTACACCCTCAACAGGGTCCTGGAGGGTGCGTGGGAGTTTGCCCAACCAGTTTACATGTGCTTTGTGGACTTGGAAAAGGCATTCGACCGCGTCCCTCGGGGGGTTCTGTGGGGGGTACTCCGGGAGTATGGGGTACCAGGCCCTTTGATATGGGCTGTTAGGTCCCTGTACGACCGGTGTCAGAGCTTGGTCCGCATCGCTGGCAGTAAGTCAGGCTCGTTTCCGGTGAGAGTTGGACTCCGCCAAGGTTGCCCTTTGTCACCGATTCTGTTCATAACTTTTATGGACAGAATTTCTAGGCGCAGCCAAGGTGTTGAGAGGATCCGTTTTGGTGGCCTTAGAATCGCTTCTCTGTTTTTTGCAGATGATGTGGTCCTATTGGCTTCATCAGATCGTGATCTACAGCTTTCGCTGGAGCGGTTTGCAGCTGAATGTGATGCGGCCGGGATGAGGATCAGTTCCTCCAAATCCGAGGCCATGGTCTTGAGCCGGAAAAGGGTAGCATGCCTTCTCCAGGTCGGGGAGGAGGTCCTGCCCCAAGTGGAGGAGTTTAAGTATCTCGGGGTCTTGTTCACGAATGAGGGAAAACTGGAGCGTGAGATCGATAGGCGGATAGCGTGCAGAGCCCACTAAAGGGGCAGGTGCTCAAAAAAAAAGGGGGCACATCTAACCGCATTTTAGGACAGAATAGTCACATAGCTTTCAGAGTTAAATAAACAATGATAAATTACAAAATTGTGAGATATACTATCAAAGCTTAGGAAAACCTCTACATAGAACATACAACTATCCATATGTAAAATATTTTATTAGTAATTTCTTTCTGCAGGTCTACTTTGTTATAGGAAAGCATTGCAATATTCAAACCTGCGATTTAGCAAGATATGTAAATCAGAGCTACACCACCAGATATATTTTGTCTTTACAGAATTACACTATTAAAAATGTAAACAAGGGCACAATGCAACTTTTTAGTGTACTGTAATCTATAAAAGAAAGAGCTGCCTGGTTTGCTACACTTGCAGTGGAGATGAAGATGGTCCATTCAGAAAAGCAGAGCTGCATCAAACTTTAATGTGGAACTGCAGAAGAAAACTAAACAAAAGCAAAAATTGAGTTGTTAATGCATGTCACCATGAGAAAAGCCTACTGAGACTAACTGACCACCAAAATTTAGACCTACTGTATATCTCTATTTGTGTCTTAGTGTATTTGTAAGTACCTATATACATTTTCTTCAATCTTTCCTCTTCTTTTTTCTTGTCAGTTTCTCTTTTTTCCTCATTGTCTCATCTTCTCTGTGTTGAGTGGAGGCCAATGTCTCTTATTTATTTCGGTCTCTTGCCTTTCTTCCCCCCCCCAAACTGAATCTAAGATCCAAAATCTTCTTTTCCATCATGGTGAACTGTTTAAAAACAAACTTCCAACTTTTAAGCATTTTTGCTATTTTTGTTCTCTTCTTATTTATTTATTTTTATTCATTTTATATTATTTATTCATTTCAGATTTAAAACACAAAGACAATTTACAAACACATGAAAGAAAAAAACAAGATATAAAATGAAAGGTAGCAGAAGAAGAAAAAATCTTATCATATCTGCCCCTTCTTAAAACAACTGTGCAGCAGCAGTTTTCTGTTGGTCATGTCTCGAAAACGTGGGGCCATGCCCCCCCAACGGTAATGCCCCCAAGGGGGGCAGCTCCCCCACTGACCCTAATGTGAATGTGAGGCAGGTCTTATTACTCTGGGTTCATGAGACACGACTCCAGATCAGTTTGGCCCCACCCCTACTACTACTGTTGCATTGTGGGGAATGTAGTGTTGGTACATGACCGGAGGGCTTATTATGTTGTTTTTCTTGCAAAAATACAAAAATAATAATAATAAAATAAAATAAATAATTTTAGTACGTTATTATGTGTCAGAGGAGGGCTTAGGAATAGGAAATTAATTAATTTTTTTTTGACCAAAAGGGCACTTGGGGGCAAGGAGCAAAAGGGGCAGGTGCTCAAGCCCCCATAGCCCCCCCCTCTGCACGTCCCTGGTGAGATCGATAGGCGGATAGGTGCAGCGTCCGCAGTGAAGCGGGCGCTGTACCGGTCTGTCGTGGTGAAGAGAGAGCTGAGTCAAAAGGCAAAGCTCTCAATTTACCGATCGATCTACGTTCCCACCCTCATCTATGGTCATGAGCTTTGGGTTATGACCGAAAGAACAAGATCTCGGATACAAGCGGCTGAAATGAGTTTTCTCCGCAGGGTGGCTGGACTCTCCCTTAGAGATAGGGTGAGAAGCTCAGTCATCCGGGAGGGACTCGGAGTAGAGCCGCTGCTTCTCCACATCGAGAGGAGCCAGTTGAGGTGGCTCGGGCATCTGGTTAGGATGCCTCCTGGACGCCTCCCTGGTGAGGTGTTCCGGGCATGTCCCACCGGGAGGAGACCCAGAGGAAGACCCAGGACGCGCTGGAGGGACTATGTTTCTCGGCTGGCCTGGGAACGCCTTGGGATTCCCCCAGAGGAGCTGCTCCAAGTGGCTGGGGAGAGGGAAGTCTGGGCCTCCCTACTTAGGCTGCTACCCCCGCGACCCGACCCCGGATAAGCGGAAGAAAATGGATGGATGGATGTCCCGGATGACTGAGAATCTTCACCAGCACAACCCTGTTACACAACATTGGGGAAAGAACAATTTGGTGCATTACCACCACAAACTACTGAGGAGTTGGACTGAAACAAACAAACATTAATTAATTAATCATTATTTTACAGGTTTGACTCAAACTTGATCTGATCTTAGCCTAAAAGAAAGATGAAAGGTGGCGGGCCATGCACTATTTCAAGGACTGCCAGGCCTTTAATTGTGTCCAGCATCAGAACAGCTGAAGTGAACAGGGGCCTCATGTACAAAGACTTGCGTAGATTTCTTACTGAAAAGTAACGTACGGACAAATCCAGAAAAGTGTCCACGCACAAAAAAATCCAGATTTATCAAACTGTGCGTACACCGGAATCCACGCACATTCCTTATGTACAACACAATCAACGTGGAATTCAGCGCACATGAGAGAGTGGCCGACTCCGCCCTTGACACGCCTCCGTATGAATATGCAAAGTCATTCAAATATGCCATGCACGACAGGAATGTCGTCTCTGCTCCATTGCAAATCATGTCGGAACGTGGAAAAAAGAGGAACTTCACGGACTGTGAACAGAAATCACTTCTGAGTGAGGCAGAGAAGCACGGAAAAAGGCTTCATTCGGCACGCACAGTGCAAAACAAACCATCCACTTTTAAATAAGAAGTTGACCAAGCTGATCTAACATGCCTGTATAGCTTAGTGGCGAACGCGCCCGCCCTTCGTCCCAAAGGTCGTGAGATCGACTCCCGCTTGGTACAATGTTTTTTTTTTCATTCCGGATTTAAAGACCACAGGAAAACTATTGAATGAAACAACAAGAAATAGAACAATACATGAAATGAAAGGAAGCAGACGATTTATTGTTTTGTAAATAGTTTTCATGTGTATTTCAATCTGGAACGAAAAAAAAAAGAAAAACGTTGTACCATGCGGGAGTCGATCTCACGACCTTTGGAACTAAAGGCAAGCGCTTTACCCACTGACCTAAACGTAGGCGTGTTAATACAGCTTGGTTAACTTCTTATTTAAAGAAATCACATCTCATTGTTGTCAATATCGTTGCCACTATTTGGCGCATGCTTTTATATCCACTCATCTAATTGCGTCCATGTGGATGTAATAATTGTTAATCATGTGTGTTTGGTGGGATTTATGATTGTTTTCACATCGTGGACACGGTTTCACAGATCACCTGTAAGTGTCGCCAAAGGAACAATAACCACAGAAACGTGCGTACGCCAACAGGGGAGCAGCCGTGGATTTGTACGTGGAAGCGCAGATATTCCCGTTCATATCAGATTTGATACATACGCCACTTTGCGTGGAAAGTGACGTGCGCAATGTTTTTGTGCGCACGCATGGTTGATACATGAGGCCCCAGGAGAGGACAAACATGTCTCCTGTTTCTGCAGATGTTCAGCTGACCAACATCTGGCTGCAGTGGAGAAACGTTCAGGAAGTAGAAACTAATTCTCTCCCGGGGCCTCATGTACAAAGACTTGCGTGGATTTCTTACTGAAAAGTGACGTACGGACAAATCCAGAAAAGTGCCTACGCACAAAAAAATCCAGATTTATCAAACCCTGCGTACACCTGAATCCACGCACATTCCTTTTGTACATCACAATGAACGTGGAACTGAGCGCACGTCAGACACCTCCCCTGACACGCCTACATTTACATATGTTAAACAGATGCAAATTACTTCCGGCATGTGTGAAGGACATGTTTGTTTGATCCCTGCGCGATCAGAAATGATATTTAGATTCAGGAAAATAATGAATTAAATACAATATGAGTGAGGACAAACATCCTAAGTAAGAATAGTAATAAAATATGTTTATCACGCAAAGAACGAGTGATTGTGTGCCGGTATTTGTGTGTGCGCCACGCTGCTGTCAGGTGCGCACCGGCTCATTCATTCATTCTGAGTGAAAATATTAACTTTGCGCACGAGTTTATTACCATAATTACTGTAAACACAGAGGAACTTAGATGTTTGGTACACTGTAAGAAATGTCCGTAGAATTTACATTGAAACTATGTAAAATCACAACATAAAAATACTGTAAAATGGAAAGCATAAATGTTTTGTTTAATTCACAGTTAACCTTTGTAAACTGTTAAACAATCTTTTTACGTTGTTTGCACAACAAAACTATGTGCGAATAATCAAATATATTTGTTAAAACTACAAATCGTGGTAAAAAACACAAAAAAATACTGTAATGGCTATAACAAAACAATTTTGTTAATATGACATTAAAATGCTGGAAAAACTAAAGTTTTGAACTGTTTTTGAAAATACAAATACAAAGGTAAATCACTTTACAAACTTCTGCTGTACTTTTAACATGATTGATGGAAGAATAATGACAAAAATAAGTTTGCATAGAGCACGAGACCTGAGTTTGCAGGTCGCTTTTGTAAATGAGCCCTCGAGGCTCTATGAGATTTACCTGACTAAATAAAGGTTGAATGAATGAATGAAAAGATAGTGATTTGTATACTTTTAAAGATAGTGATTTGTATATTTTTTTAAAGTTAGAAACAAAATGTTAAGTGTTGTAAGTCATGTGACCACGTTGGGTGGGGGAGAGGGGTTGAACTAAAAACGTTTTTCTTTCTTTCTACTAAAAAGAAACTGTCCAGATGAACTGATTGAGAATGAGCGGGTTTTTCTTTTAGTTTCTGCAAACACATTGCCTGGGACCAGAGCCTTTCTCGCTGAGCTCGGTAGGTGGCGGTATGCACCTTTACGTTGCTTGCGATCCGCCATGATAGAAAAGAAGAAGAAGAAGAACTGGCCTCGTCACGTTCACGGCTGCAGCTAGCCAGATACAGTACTGCTGTTTGGAGGAGCGGAGAAGAAATTTTCTAAAAACTTTTTACATCTTGTTTTGGAGTCTTTGGCTGTTGATTCAGAGAAAATAACATTTCCACGTAAGCTTTACGTTTACTTTTTTCCTACCGGGAATGTCTGCTGAACTGTTAGCGCATGTTGTAAGCTAATGTTAGCATATGTTATAAGCTAATTTAAGCACATGTTGCAAGCTAAGCTAAGCACATGTAATAAGCTAATGTTAGCACATGTTGTTCTAAGCTAGTGCCGTTAGCTTTTAAGACTGCTACACCAATGTGTGATAAATCACACACCCACCAAATTTTCTTAAATGATGACCTGCGTCTTTTGCACAAAGAAACTGGACACTTTAACTTAGGGTATATGCTACATTGCAAAGTGCATGGATAGGAATGAGCCTCGTCTTTTCAAGTGTGTTGGTGCTAACTGTAGTCAAACATTTACAACTTACTCTGCTTTCAAGGGTCATTTTTATCATTTACATAATGCACCTGCGCCACAAGCTACAGCCGTTGTTGCCGATTTAAAATGCGCGGTTGCATTATGTGCCCACCATTTTCTCATGATGGTGAAAGAGCTAGTGTCTCACTTAAATGACCATATTGGAGAGGGCAGGTCAGTGTCATGCCCAGTTAAAGGTTGTAAGAATGTCTTTACAAAGAAGTCGTCATTTACTTCTCATATGTGTAGGAAGCATAAAGCATGCTCCCCTGATAGTATTGATGACATGTACATGGAAACTTGCCCTCAGTCCTCAAGTGCACTTGCCAGCACAGATAATTCTGAAAACACACATGAAGCCATGCAAGCAGCCAGTGAAGCTATTGACATGCCAGAGAATGATAGTGACTCATATCTCAGAAATGTGTGTGTCTTTTAACTTAAACTGCAAGGGCAGATGCTCATACCTGCTTCTACTATAAAAATTATTGTTGAGGAAATGCAAAATATTCACGAGTTAGGTCAAGCCTACACCATATCGAAAGTAATGTCCTTATTAAAAAATATGAGCCTAACAGACGAAGTGATCTGTCAAATCTGTGACTGCATGAAAACGTCTGATTTGTTCTCTGCCTGTCATCAGGGACAATTAAGAACAGTGTATTCCAGAAACCAGACATTCACAAAAATGTTTAAATATACAGAACCCAGAACAATAAAATGTTAGTAGAAAATGTTAACACTCAGAATGTGATCTAAATAATGAAAAATGTGTTGGTGAAATATTTTAACATATTATTTTACACTTTGTGCCCCATGCACAATGTTCTAAACAGGCATAGACATCTTCTTATATTGTACATTGTAAACCTTTTTTTTCCTCTCTGTAATTTACAGACCTGAAAACAGCTCACTTTCGTCTGATGAAGCTTAACCTGCCCAATCGCTGTCATTGCTCTCAGTTTCACCCCAAAGTTCAGCATCTACCTCATCCAGCAGCCCACAGCTTGACTCGCACTGGGAGGACAATTTTGAAATTCCATGGACTAAATTTCAAGAAGAACTGTAAAAAAGTATCAAGTGCCTCAGAGAGGAGTGGCCATTTTTGTTTGATGAAATTGGCATGTCGATCCACTTCAAGGAACTCACTGGGAACGACCTCAAGGAGACCTTCATATGCAACTTGGATTTGAAGGGAAAAAGGCTCCTCAACTACCTGACCCCTGTTTGTGTCAAGAACAACAAGAAGTTCCTTCAGACTTATGCAAGACTTCAGAGGCTACGGGGACAGCAGAGTGGCTGCTCAGAGGATGTGAAAGAGATGGTCCTGCTTCTCCTCAACTACTTTCATGAGAAGGAGGAGTCCATGTTCTTCTATGTACCGGTAGATGAAACGAGTCTGGCAGAAGATGTGCAACTGGAGCAAGTGGCTCTAATGCCAACCATCATTGTCTGTGGTAAGTCTGCTTCATATCTAATTTATTACGTTGTACTACTAATGGATTTTCTCATGCGAGTATAGGACCTAATAATATATACGGTACCCTGTTCAATTATTATTTTTTCTTTATAGGACAGTCATGCTATTCCTCAACAAGGTACATGCTGAGTCTGGACCGGACCCTTATCAACACAAACATCCCCTCCTTCGTTTCTGCGTTGTGCCTGATGTTCGGGAGCTACTATTGTTTCAACATCCATTATCCGTCTGAGCTGGCTTCAACTCTGGAATTGCTTCAAAGGTAAATAAATATGGCTTGCTTTCAATTTGTAATACTATAAAACAATATGTATTTTACCCAGATGCATGCTCAATAATCCAGGTAGAAAAATCTAGAAAAGCTAAGTCTGGTCCTCTGGACATAAAAAAAAAAAAAAAAAAACTCTAGAAACGTTTAATCTTTCGTCTGAAAGACTTCTTCAGTCTGAGGTGCTGTATTCAGCTCAGTCTTATAGCACCTGCTCACAGTGGATCAACCAGTTTGCAGATGACAGCCTGAAACCAGCTGCTCCCATGATCAAGGAGGACCATCAGCCTAACGATGGATTGTTAGCACCCTGATGGTTGTTTGCTATTCACAGAGGGCTGAGTGATACTAGCAATAACAGCATTGTAAGATGGGGACAGTTGAACCCGGAGGCCTCCACCTCTGTTTAATGATGGACGGTTTCTTTTCACAAAGATGGCCACGTTCGTAGGAACACTGGTTTGAGAGAGGAGTAAAGGAGGCCATCTTTGTGAAAAGAAACCGTCCATAATTAAACAGAGGTGGAGGCCTCCGGGTTCAACTGTCTCCCTCTTACAATGCTGTTATTGCTAGTATCACTCAGCCCTCTGTGAATAGCAATAACCATCAGGGTGTTAACGATCTATCGTTAGGCTGATGGTCCTCCTTGATCATGTGAGCAACTGGTTTTGTCTGTCATCAGCCAACTGGTTGATCCACTGTGAGAAGGTGATATTTATAAGACTGAGCTGAATACAGCAACTCAGGCCCTGTTTACACAGACACTGTGGGGGGAAACGGAGGTTTTGGGTATGTTAATTAGATGAAAAGTTTTGCGTTGACATGGGTCCGCTCGAATCTCCCCCCTCCCTCATGCCCCCCCTCCTCCTTTCATGAATTCACTGTACAGTAGTTACCATGCCCGGTCATTAGTTAGCGCTGTGGATTTTTGAACCTTCACCCACTGTGCATGCGTGCTGGTGAACCTTCACCCACTGCACATGCGTGCTGCCTCACTCTGCTGGCAGACTGCTGCGTTCTTCTGGACTAAACGTTGAGCTATCAACAAGTTAACAACAAGTTAAAGCTGAATTTTGGATAAGAGTCGACAGATTTGACACCAAGTGGGACCTCTTCATCTAACAAGCTGCACACCAGACGCTGAGTGGACTGTGGACCAGAACAGAGTTGACGAGGATGATGTCGGACTTTACTCCATGAAAAACATGACTTACAGCAGGTAAATCAACGTTCTTAATTTAATTTTTGCTTGTGTTTACTTTGATCACACAACAACGAACTGAGCTTTTATTTATTTCTTTTTTTCTGCGAGGTGGAGAAGCTGTCGTTCCAACAGGCGGACCGGTTCTGATGGGGTCCAGATGAAAACACAGCAAGAGTCTAGTTCATTAACATATTTACAGTTCAGTTAACGTGTTTTAATAGTGTTCAGTTAAATTCTCAGTGTTTGTGTGACGTACAGTTTGTGGTGTTGAATGAATAAATAAATAAACCTGGTGTCTTCATTTTACGTTACGCATTGTTTAAATAACGTAACGAGTCCAGATAGATAGCTCAGATTACTATATATCTCCCACGCTAACATAAATACTGTTATTGTTAAACTGTTATTATATAGCACATATTTTGCAGCGTGACACGTGAAATGTCTGCCTGCCCTGACTGTCCGAGCATGCGTGCTGCGCGCATGTGTTCAAACAAAAGATTAGCGGGAGATGTTTACATTATCAACGGGGGGTCAGCGAAAAACCTCCACTCTGCAGGGTGAGTTCAAAAACCATCGGAGTCAAAGAGGGGGCCCAATGGACTCATGTCAATGATAAGCACATCCGCAGAGATAAAGGAGCGGTTCCACTCAAAATACGCGCCGTGTAAACAGGGCCTCAGACTGAGGAAGTCTTTCGAACGAAAGACGACAATGGCCCTCATTCACGAAAATGTTCGTATTTTTATCCTAAATTTATCCTACTTTTGTTCGTACGAAGCGTTCATACGAACATGCCACGTCAGATTCAACAAAGTCTTCTATCCTCAGGAAAAGTGTGTAAATGGGTTGCGTAAATATGATGAATCCCACCTGTTCCAACCACCTGCGCGTGCACGCGGAGAGGTCATTTACATAATTCCCACCCCTCAAAACGCCATATAAGGCTACGTTTCCTGCCTCGGAGGCAAAACGTGTTTGTGCATAAAATGACAGCGAAAAGTAAAAAAGAAGAACTCTACCGGTGCGGAGATTGAAGTTTTGCTCTCCTTGATCGAGAAAAGTAAATCTGTCCTTATTAGCAGCGTCACTCATGGGAGTAAATGACCAACTAATGACAAAGAATGTCTGTTTATAAGAAATGTGGACCTTAAAATATACACGTGTACTGGTGGCTAACTGGTTAAAACATTGCACTGTTATCGAGATTTCGTGGGTTCGATTCCCACAAGGTATGCCTATTTTTTTTCCCTTCCTTCTTTAGATTATTTATTCATTCCAGATTAAAGACTTTATGCTTCATTTCTTGTTGTATTGTAAATAGTTTTCTTGTGTTTTTTAAATCTGGAATGAATTAAAAGGAGAAAAAAAAAACGTTGTCCCATGTGGGACTCGAACCCATAAAGTTCTGCACTACGACGCAACGCTTTACTGATTGAGCTATCTGACAGCTATGACTGCGACAGGAGGTCAACCTAAAGTCTGCGTTACCGAGACAAATTAAACTTACATTAATTCATAATTTAAGTTGGTTTTAGTTTGAGATCTTCATATTAATATTGTAGTGTTAGAAAACGGCATTGATAACAAATTGATTTTAATTTAAATACTTTAATAAGTTACCATACCATACCATACCATTTTATTTATAAAGCACTTTAAACAGGAACAAGTCCACACCAAAGTGCTGGACAAACAAACACGCAACACATACAATGAAGTACAACATGAAAAACATAAAAACATTGCAGATCATAAATCAAACGATCCAGTACACATCAGCTGGCATTGAAAGCGATGGAGTAGTAGTGAGTTTTTAACCGGGATTTGAAAACCGAGAGGTTTTAAGTTAGTCATTATTATAAGTTAGTCATTATTACATTTAAAAATATAATTCGACTTCAAACAAAACCTATTGTCAAGACCAATTGTGGTGCGTGACTTTTTTAAACTCTAAATATTTTCTAAATAATGAAATATTAAGTTATTAGTGGAGAAATTCCGTCTGGATGACAGCAGACTGACGCTCCTAAAATATACGACAGGTCCGGACCACTCGTAAATTTTGTTCGTATCTGAAAAAAATCGTAGGATACGAAAACATTGTTGAATGCCGCAAATGATCCTAAATCACTCGTACGCACAGTTTAAGAACAAATCTGTGCGTACGAACGGTTCGTGAATGAGGGCCAATGTTTCTACTTTTTTGTTTTGTTTTTTTGAATGTCCAGAGGACCAAACTTAGCTTTTTTAAATATGTATTTTACTTTACTGAAACTTCTAAATAATTATGATGGTCGTCTTTTCTTTTAACAGGTGTTTTTTTCGAATAAATCCAGAAAAGGGAACCAAAGTGGAGAACAAAAACTCCAAGTGTCGTCTCAACGTGAACCCCCGAGTCCTCACCCTGATACAGGAAATCACCGATCACGAGT
>JBBPBX010090123.1:0-14173 GCA_038048925.1 Garcialebias charrua
ATATATATATATACTGTATATAATATAATATATATAGGCTGAAGGTCATAAGATCTGTCAGTGCTGTTAGGTGGACTCATAAAAAATATATAACAAATTGTTTTTTAATTATTTTCATAATTTTAGTGCAGCTATAATCATTAACACATAAACACAACTTCCATTTGTTCAAATCTTTTCTGTAATAAAACGTTATTTTCAATATTAGTTTTCTCTTTTACAGTTTGGCTCAGTAACTATTTCTCACTACTCTGGACTTTAAAGTTTATCAGTGGGGGCTTGGCAGTAAGTTATACCATCAGTGTACAGTGGAAGTATTTGCTTCACGGAACTGGTTTATTTATGGGCTTGAAAAAAAAAACTTCATAAAGATTAAATCTAAATTTTATGTACGGTAGTTAATGTTCCTGCTTTAATTGGAAATATAAGAAATGCTTTTGTGGTCCTTATTATCACAGTCTCTCTAGGTCTTACTGGGCCCTTATATTAATGGCAGAACTATTTTCACATCACAGTTGGCATTTTGTGCACATGCAGGGAGAAGGGCTTTGTTCCTATTACGGTAAATTATAACCATAAATATCTGAATCAGGAACTGGGCAGAAAGTCCAAGTTAGAGGCTCACTGCCTCAACTTTTGGTCGACTGTTGCTTTTGTAGTTTCTGATAAATTCACCCTCTGCATAGAGATTAACCAAGAAGTACAAAGACATTTCATATTGTTGTTGTCAGGTTTGAACAGGCTGGATATGATTTACTATAAGATGACAGAAGTTTCACTTAAGTAAGTTTTTAGTTTGTAAATGTTTTTTTTTTAAAGTACTTCACCATGTATAGACTGTTTTAGCGTCTGTGTGAGTTTCTTAAATGATCCAGTATTGTTTCATTTACATGTCTATACGTTTTTCACAAAAATAAATTCTTCAGTTATATATCACTGTCACAAGAGTTAATTTTAGGTAGGTGGACTTAATAAACAGCTAGCTGTTGGGAGTTATGATGTGTCAGATAATATGTCACATATGTTCTGGTTGTTTTCAGTGTATTAAAGCAAAAAAATGGATTTTTTACAGTTTTCAGACAGCTTGTCTCCAGAGTATTTTTCCACCCGCAGGCTGGTTAAGAATAGCCAAGAACTGTGCTGGTGAGACTGCTGAATCAGTTTCCTGAAATGGATCCCCCCTGCGGCACATGACAGACTTTCTTTCATTTCTGCATTTACGTCCACTTGGTTTTGTTTTACACACTTGTGTATTTTTGTGTTCGTCTGAATACGCCTCTAATCTTTCTAAGAACTTACTGATGCTGTGCAACATGCTGCTGTTCAACCTCTCCTGAAAAAACCAAATCTTGACCCTTCAGTAGTATCCAACTTCAGGCCTGTCTCCAGACTCCCATTTGTTTCTAAACTTCTAGAGAAAATAGTCGAGTCCCAGTTGAAGTGCTTCCTGGAGGATCACGCTGTCCTTGAGTTATTCCAATCTGGCTTTAAACCTCTCCACAGCACTGAAACTGCCCTACTGAAGATTTTTAATGACATCTTCTTATCCACAGACACAGGTGATTCTCTGCTGCTTGTCCTATTGGACCTTACATCCGCCTTTGACACCATCGACCATGAGATCCTCATTGCTAGGTTGGAGCAGTGGGTGGGCATCCAGTGGCGGACTTAGACATTTTGGGGCCCCAGGCAAACCTTTGTAAAGGGGCCCTGTACCGGTCTGTCGTGGTGAAGAGAGAGCTGAGTCAAAAGGCAAAGCTCTCAATTTACCGATCGATCTACGTTCCCACCCTCATCTATGGTCATGAGCTTTGGGTTATGACCGAAAGAACGAGATCTCGGATACAAGCGGCTGAAATGAGTTTTCTCCGCAGGGTGTCTGGACTCTCCCTTAGAGATAGGGTGAGAAGCTCAGTCATCCGGGAGGGACTCGGAGTAGAGCCGCTGCTTCTCCACATCGAGAGGAGCCAGTTGAGGTGGCTCGGGCATCTGGTTAGGATGCCTCCTGGACGCCTCCCTGGTGAGGTGTTCCGGGCATGTCCCACCGGGAGGAGACCCAGAGGAAGACCCAGGACACGCTGGAGGGACTATGTTTCTCGGCTGGCCTGGGAACGCCTTGGGATTCCCCCAGAGGAGCTGCTCCAAGTGGCTGGGGAGAGGGAAGTCTGGGCCTCCCTACTTAGGCTGCTACCCCCGCGACCCGACCCCGGATAAGAGGAAGAAAATGGATGGATGGATGTTTTATTATTGCAATAAAAGGCTCTAAATCAAGTCTTACACCAAAATTCAACAACACTAAATAAACACAAACAAATAGAGAGGGTAGATGTGAGCAATACAGTAGAAATATATTTTCCTAAATTATAAGATTTTCACAACTTTAATTCTTTTAACGTTATATTACATATTCTGTAACAGGGAACAGTTGTTAGATCAATGTGAAAAAGTGAGTGTGTGTAGTTGAGATGTGGTACTTTGAGATGAATTCACACACTGGCTCGATATGAACAGCAAGATGTCCAGGCATGAGACACTTTTTACAGCATTAAGTGATCATGAATTACCTTGATTATTCAGCTGGACTTCTATGAAAGTTGTCTTCTGTCTTGTTTCTGGTCTTTAATGATGCATGTTTAAAGACTGCATCTGAAAAAAACAACAAATATGTTAGTGTTGGAGGAAATAAAAGAAAAAATAAGACATTATTACATTTAACACATGTGAAGGCTCTCATTTATCCAAGTTTCCATAATTAAGACTGAAAGTTTTGACTTCTTTTTAAACCTTAAAACTTACACAGACTGTAAGACTTACTGTAAACTAAATGACTCAAATAATGTCACAGATTTTTCCACCTGGATTATTGAGCATGCATCAGGGAATGTCACTTTTCATTTATATCAATTTTTACATTTTAGATAACATTTTAATTTAGCAATCCTAGCCTTTTGATTCTGTTGTTTTAAACTAACAGTGGCATTTCTGTCCAAAGCAAACCTGTCATTATTAAAAAACACATTTTTGCATTACTCTGAAAGCTATAAGTTGTGCTTTATAATGTATTTAATGGAGGGACTATGGACCAAATAACAAAACAATGATAGTCTGATGAAGTTTTAACAGTCAAATATTTTGTAAAATGGTTGAGAATTTTTTTTTATAGATAACTGTGGAATATTTTAGATCTATTCTATTCAATGTAAAGTCCGAATAATTTAATAATACTGTATACTAAGCAAGCAGGGCAGAGAGCTAAAGTAGGTAAAATATATAATCCCCTCTCTCCTATTTAAGTCAGAAGATTTAGGTCGAATATCTTTTAATATTTTGATACAGAAAGAAAACGTGAAAATAGTGGTTGTCTCAGCTGATTACTGTTAGGATTTCTTTTACCCAACCTACAAAATAATTTCTAAAACTCGTACCTCATCTTGCTGTAAATACTTTATCTTCATCTTGAGTCACTGCCTCGGCGCCATTAACTTCCTCCTGGATCCTGATGTCCGGCGGCGGTTCCGCCACACTTTTAAATGGGCCGCTGCCGCTCGTGACCGTCATTAGCAGTTGATGAAGTTTTAGAATTCGACCCATTAAAAAAGGTTGTCACTTTCGGTAGTGAAGAAACATACGTTATTGTTTTTTGACGCTTTTTACGTTTTTCAGCTCCGCTTTTCTGTCTCCTGTCTCCCGCTTCCTTCTCACTCAAAACAGCAGCGAGCATACAGCACTTCCTGGATTAGTGGGTGACGTCATGACGCATGACGGAATAGTCCATTTTAGTAGGGGGGTACAGAACTCAACCGTTTTTTCTGTTGCGTTTTTAAAGATAGTTTTCATCGTAACTATAATTATTTTTATGTTAAACGTACATTAACAAGCAGGAGCAATGTTAGGGATGTAGGTGACGGCTGGGGTCCCTGCTTATTGGCGGCCCCTGCTCATTGGCGGCCCCTGCTCATTGGCGGCCCCAGGCCCCGGCCTCGTTCGCCTGAATGGTAGATCCGCCACTGTGGGCATCACAGGGTCAGCCCTCAATAGGCTCTTTGCACCTACGGCGCTGACGTCACATCCGCCTGAGCGGATGCGGCTCGCTAGCTTCCGCTTTGAGGAACTTAGACAGCTAGAAAAGAGAAACTCGCATTTCAGAAGCAAGTTAAACATTATCACGAACACTGTTGTGTCCCTAAACATGCTGATGTAATGGTCTTTTAAGTTTCCACGGACTTTGTCTTTCGGATTTTTTTTTTTGTTTTTCCGGATTCTTTTAATTTTCCACGGAGGATCCTCCAGACAGAGAATTGCACGTATGCGAGTTCACATTGAGCGTGCAATCCGAAGGGATTGCATATATACACGTGTATGTGTATATACACATACCTATATATTATGTGTATACTGTATACACATGTATGTGTATATAAACATTATGTGTATATGCACATATATGTGTATATACACATATATATTGTGTATATACACACAATATATACGTGTATACATATATATTATGTGTATATATACAGATGTATGTGTATATCCACATATATATTATGTTTATATACACATGTATGTGTATATAAACATATATATTATGTGTATATACACATATATATTATGTGTATACACAATACATTAGTGTATACATATACTGTATATTATGTGTATATATACAGATGTAAGTGTATACACATATATTATGTGCATATGCACATATATGTGTATATACACATATGTGTATACATATATTATGTGTATATATGCATAACATTGTTGATAGCGTGATATCAACAATTGATATCCCACTATCAATTGTTTCAAGTATTAATGAACTTGGTAAATGGAGCTTATTTATATAGCGCTTTCCAGCCCCCTGTGAGGAGCCCCAAAGCGCTTTACAATAAACTTACCCTGATGCATGCTCCAGGTAGAAAAATATAAATTAAAAAAAAAAAAAAACTAAGTCTGATCCTCTGGACATTAAAAAAACAAATACTGTAGACAGTTTTTTTTTGTTGTTGCTTTTTTGAATGTCCAGAGGACCAGACTTAGCTTTTTTACATATTTAATGAACTTTTTACAGTGGCTTGCCTGGTTAATTATCAAAATAAACCTCGTCAGTGCATGGGCTAAGGGAAAGAATTTCTGATGGACATTGTCCACACGAAATTAGTTCTCACAGAAGCATTTAAATGTATTTTTATTGTTATGAACTGATTGCATGTTATCAAATTTCATGAATAAATGTGAAGACAAATAAACATTTCTTGTTTTTCACATTTCACTTGCTTTTATAAAAAAACACGGGCAAGCTAAACAAACTAAATTACAGGCCAGAGCTGACCTTAGTGCAACTTGAAATTCATTTATTTTGTGTAAAACAAATCAGAACAAACAAATTCTTCAAATGATAAATTGTAATAAAACAAAGTGTCTTTTTTTTTCTTTTGAATTTCATAGTATCTACAGCACACAACCTATTCAAAAACATAAAATAGAAGTGGTCACAGTTCTGTCTGATTATTTTTTGATCTTCCATCCAGTCGCTGCCAGACACTCTCGGTTGGTGACAGATGATGTGTCCAAATCGCAGTACAGTATACCTCTGCCACTCTAAGCAGACAGGTCAGGAAGAGAGCCAGTCATTCCTCTGAAGAGGGTACCCGTACTCCTTTGAATAAAACATCACACAGATGTATTTAACTCGGGGCTAAAATATATGTATGGTAGCAAGACATGAAAATGATATATTGCCAGTATTATTTACCGTAATCCTCCTTTACACAGTCGACCCAGGCCACCATCTTGCCAACTGGACCTGGTTTTGCACCCTGTGAAATCCAGAACCAGCCACACAGGAACAACTGCACGTCACCATTACAACAGGAACGGAATCTCTTGAGGACTACCTGTTGACAGATCATATTACACATTTTGTTAAGGTTTTCTTTCAAACTGTTGGCATGAAATGGAGTGCCCTCCTTAAAACAGTGAAAAATACTATGATCAAATGGAACTCATGTTTACAGCACGGGAAGTCATTTACAGTCATCAACAAATTAGCATATGCTTTATGATGGGGCTGGTTTGTGAGATTGATCAGTATACCAATATTCTAATCTTAGATGTCGTGTTTTCACAGCTGCAAGCAAAATCATTAACAGAAATAAAGACTTGAAAACCTCAGTCATTTTTATTACAAAAATAAATGAAATTAAAAAAAATATTTAGTAAATTAAGCTATTGAAATTAATGAACTTTTGTGAATACTACATTTGTTGAATATGACTGTACATTAGGAGAGGTGCTCTCATCTTTTTAGGAATGTTTCACATCTAAAATAGTTTAGTAAATGAAACTTTATACACCAGCTTTCAAGATATAAAGATTACAAACTGCTTCACAATCAACATTAAAACAAAACATGTGGAACTAGTCTTGCTTTTAATGTTATGATGAAAAAAATGTCATAAAATGAGGAGGGGGCTGTAAACACGGTCCCATTTGAGCTCTTAACAAAATGCAAAAAAATAATAATAACACGGAACCCATGGAACATGGCCATATAATAAATTTGAACCAGAACAGTCAGCTGAACTCGAACTCTGACAAATTACCAGTGCTGCCCTACTTTTAAACTATGAGGTTTGTCGTGTTTCTTTATGGATCTGAAGCTAAAAGAACCGCAACCTGTCCTGTTACCTCGTCTCTGTTTGACACTATCAACAGCAAAAAAGAAATATATACTGAACACAAATAGAAATTATTAGGTTAAACATTGTCCGATTGAATAACTGAGAATGTTCAGGTACTTTATTGGTACATATTTATACTAAAATCACCGGTAAAAATGCCTGCTAGCATTAGCTAAAGCTAACGTTAGCCACACAATCGAAGCAAAGTAAAACTCACCTTCGTGTTTGTGGATGTAAGACGAGGCATACATCTTAAAGCCTTTCTCTAATTTAGTCGTTGGAGCTTTGGATGAGACTTACAAATGCGATTAACATCGTTAATAGTCAGCTTGGGCAAACCCTGCAAACACGAACACCTCGAATAAAACGCCATGTTCAACAGACCGGAAGTGAGTGAACCGCATTGACCGGAACACGGAAGTTGATGTGCAAAGAGCCTATTGGTTCAGCTACCTCTCTGACAGATCCTTTTGTGTGTCCATCAACGATTTTAGTTCTGCAATGGCGGCACTTAAATGGGGGGTTCCGCAGGGGTCCATCCTGGGTCCTCTCCTATTCTCCTTTTACCTGCTGCCACTTGGTGCTATTTTTCAGAAACACAACATACCTTTCCACTTCTATGCCGATGACTGTCAAATTTACTTCCCCCTAAGACAAAATGGTACATGCTCTATTCAGCCTCTGCTTGACTGCCTGGCTGACATCAGGGACTGGATGGCTTTAAATTTCTTAAGCTTCAATGAAAAGAAATCTGAAGCCATGTTGTTCCTTCCCAATGACACAATCACGAACCACTGCATCGACCTTTCTGCTTTAGCCCTGTCTGGAAAACAAAAAGTCACAAATCTGGGAGTGATAATGGATCCTTACATGAAACTCAACAGTCATGTAAATATGATTGTTAAATCCTGTTTCTTCCAGCTGAGGCGACTGTCTAAGCTGAAGCCCATATTATCCAAAAATAACCTAGAGACAGTAATACACACATTCATTACATCTAGGCTTGATTACTGCAATTCACTCCTGTTTGGTATCAGTCAGACCACCATTGCACGATTACAACTGGTCCAGAACGCAGCAGCCCGATTTTTAACCAGTACAGGCAAAAGAGAGCACATTACACCAGTCTTGGCCTCCCTTCACTGGCTACCAGTTCATCTTCGAATCCAGTTCAAAATTCTCCTGTATGTCTACAAATCACTGAACAGTCTCGCCCCGCCTATCTCTCTGATTTGATACAGCCGTATGTCCCACCACGTTCTCTGAGGTCAGTGGACCAGGTACTTTTAACAGTTCCAGGGACTTGTCTTAAGCACAGAGGGGACAGGGCGTTCTCTGTAGCAGGCCCAAGACTCTGGAACGAGTTACCTCTGCTCATCAGACAGGCCCCCTCCCTCTTGGTTTTCCAATCCCGTTTAAAGACCCATTACTATTCTGTTGCTTTCAACACCTGCTGATCTGGTAAAAATGGTAAACATTGCAGATAATAAATATAACGACCAAAAGGTCATTATATTTATTATCTGCAATGTTTACATGTCTATTTTTTGTACTTCATTGTGTGTGTTGCCTGTTGTTTGTTTGTTTGTACAGCACTTTGGTTGGCCTTGTCGCTGTTTTAAGTGCTCTATAAATAAAATGGTATGGTAACATTGTTCTGATGTCACATTCATCGTGAGTCTGAGTGAGGCTAGGCCAGTGTTGTAGTCTAGACCACCTAACCCGAGACCAAATCAAGACCAAGACCGGTCTACAACACTAGGCTAGGTCCTCCTACCTTGTTTGCTGCAGTATGTACCGGTAGTTCAATTATTCTCATAAATAGAGTGCTGTAAATGTGTGTTTTCTGTTTGCAGAATGACTCATGAGCTACTAAACAGAATGTAGTGACATTTTCAGCAAGTGATCCATGAATTTGCCTCTACTGAACTAAACTCTTTACAGAAGTGATTGAGATTTGGAGTTGATGTGATTTGTGGTGGCCACCGCCACTAATCAGCCTTAGCAAGAAGGCAAATGGTTATAAGTTTTCATTACAGCTAACATTTGGTGTGCTTGTATCTGAGAGGCATTCTCAACACACAGTCCAAGGGCTAACAGATCAAACAAAATCTTTCTTAAATACTTGAGAATCCACGACGGCAAGCGATGTGCATTCATTTAAGGAATGCTGAATCAGACAAAGGTGAATATCGTGATTTGTGTGTATCATCCGTCCATCTTTTCGTTGAAGGTCTTGTACATCTTGTTGACTGACGATGTGCATGACAAGGAAGCAGACTGACTGAATGAGACAGTTTTCAAAAAAAATTAAACGTGTGATCAAACAGGACTCAGGCTGTTGGAAAACATTCAGACCAACACCAACACACATTTACAGTCTTGAGAATCCATTTCTGTAATCTATGGAAAACCTGACTTGGTTAAATTTTTCTGGTGGTGGTTTTCATGTTTTTAATAATCTGTATACAATATAATCCCATCATGGTAACTGATAATATTTTCATTCCACAGGAGCACGTTGATTTCGTAATGACAAGCTGCTGTGCAGAAGATGTCCACATTGCCTGTGACTGATATCCCAGATGTTGGTCATGGTGAGAAGAATATATATTTACCATATATATATGTATGTGTGTGTAAATGTGTGTGTAAATATGTGCATGTGTAAAAAAATATACTTCTTTAACATTTCTTCAGTTCATCCAAAAGGCTGCTGCCAGAGTCTTAACTGGAGTTAGTGGAAGAGATCATATCGCTCCAGTTTTAGCTTCTCTCCATTGACTCCCTGTCAAATCCAGAACTGAATTCAAAATCTTACTTCTAACCTACAAAGCTCTCAACAACCTAGCTCCATCTTATATTATAGATCTTATAGTTCAATATTTTCCTAACAGAGCACTTTGCTCTCAGACTGCAGGTTTACTTGAGGTTCCTAGAATTTTCCCAAAGCAGAATGGCAGGAAAGATCTTTCAGTTATCAGGCTCCTCTCTTGTGGAACCAACTTCCAGTTTCTGTCCATGAGGCTGAAACATTGTCCAATTTAAAGACTGGGCGTAAGACTTTCCTTTTTGATAAATCCTATAGTTAGGGTTGGCTTGTTGTGCTGCCTTAAGCTTAGACTACTAGAGGACAAATTGACCTCATTTCCTTAAATTAATTTAACAATTGAATAGTTTTCATTTGATGTTATTTCTATCTTTTTTCATTCATTCAACCTTTATTTAGGCAGGTTAATCCCATTGAGCCTCGAGGACTCATTTACAAGAGAGAGCAGGCTACAAACTAAAGAATGATGACAACAACAGTAGATTTTCCTTGGACAATCAACAATAGACTAACATAAGAGAAATACAGATTTTTTTTTTTAACAAGTTAAAACAAAGATGTCAAAGTAGCAAAACGGACCGATTATAAGGCAAATGTAGAAAATCAAAAACAGGAACATGTCTGCATTGGCATCTTAAAGGTTCAGTCTGCAGTTTCTGTAGAACTGCAGCACTTAGAAAAAATTTCAACAGGCAAAGCATTCTGATCCCTCCCCCTCAGAGCCATATATGGCTCTGCCCCCTTGTGGTCTGTTCAAATTCAAATTCAAGCTCTGTTTTTATTGGCTGATTCAAATTCAAGCTCTGTTTTTATTGGCTGGTTACAAACTCTGTTTTTACTGGCTGGAAAACGGCGGGTCACTTTTTCTTTTTAGAAATGCTTATTTACCACCTGGAGAAGCAAGGGGACAATATATATATATATTTTTTTTTCAGAGATTACCTGGCTAACATCAGTCTGTCAGGAGATGTGACAGAGTGAAGAAATATGTTTATAAAAAATGTTACATACTGCAGCTTTAATGTGTGATTCTCGATTTGCCATTGTGTATCTGTTCCTCCTTCCTGTCCCTCTCAAACCCAGACCTGCTAACAAGATCTGCTAACGCTGCTAACCAAAGCTCACTGCTAACAGTATTCTGCTGCTAACTGGACCATGTTACTAGAGAAACCTCACTGTCATCAGAATCACTCTGCCAATAGGACCATGCTGCTGTAGATTTATTTCTTTTTCACTTTTAGCACCTTGTTTCTGTATGTTTGTTGCATGTTAGTGCTCACATTAAGCATGTAAATTATAGCTGAGCTGAACCTATGAGAACCGTGGTGCAGTTGTTCAGTGTATTGTTTTGCACTATTGGTGACTGGGATATATCTTAGATATTTTAGTGTACTGTTTGGTGTTCATTTAGTGTATATCTTAGTTTATATCTCAGATCCTTATTTACAGTATATTTTTACACTTTATATTTTTGCTGTTGTTTGGTGTAAATGGGACCCTGTGTACACAATTTCATTCCACTACATGTACCACATGCGATGTGAATGACAAATAAAGAACCTCTGACTCTGGCAGATGACCGCTTGTCCTGAGCTTGGTTCCTTTAAAGGTTTCTTCCTCAGGAGTGAGTTTTTTGTTCCCACTGTCACCTTCACGCTTGCTCAAGATGAGTTCTACCAAGGCAGACTGTTCCTCAGATAAATAATGTTAAATGTTTCTATTCAGTGCCCTGAGATGACTTCTGTTGTGACTTGGCGACATATAATAAACTGAATTGAATCGTATATGTGTATGCATATATGTGACGTTTATTTAAAAACCTCTATAAAAAAGTGTTTTTAACTTAAAAATTCAGCATTTTCAAAGTAGATATCCGTTCTTTGTATTATTGTATCAATTTGTAAATGTTTGTCAGATGTTTACTCTGGACACCTGTTATAACAGATAAAGGGGAGTGGGAGCAGCGCTGAACAATGAGTCTTTGTTTTGAGTCGGTTTGTTTCTCCCTGTTCAGATGAGAGTAAGGTGTTCAACGGGGCCTCTGAGCTGCAGCTGGACTGCATGGTTCAGGAGAGCAGTAGAGGCACCACAATGAAGCCTGATGGCCTGCTGTCACTGACCGACCTCTCCCAGCCGGATGACTTCCCTGTCCCCCCACATACGGGCCCTGAGATGGACAGCCCTCTGCCGGTGGAGCCAAACGGCATCAAGCAGGATCCAACGGCAGCTGATGCATCGAGCAGCATAGGTGAGAGAAAAGTCCCACCAAGTATTTCTGTGTATTTTCTTTATGTTAAGCCCTAGTTATACAGTATGGAGGAGCATGTGGTAAAAACATCCCTGCAGCCCTGTGTTTCTTGACAACTGTTGCTGTTTTGTGACAACTGTTGCTGACAAGACCTGTTTTGCTTTGTTAATTTTATTTTAGTGTGTACGTGTTAAGTGTGTCACAGTCTCAGACATGCCTCTCTTTGCCATTTGGCCACGTTTGTCTCGCTCGTCCTGACCCATCTGTAGCTGTTTTGTGTCCCGTTTTATTTTCACACATCCACTGCACAGCAAGAGGTTCTCTGCAGGATGTGCTCTTTCACAACTGGAAACATGGAAACAATCAGCAGTCCTGTCTGGGTTGAGCTCAGAAAAGGCGGGACATTGTCCAAAAAGTGTGTCACGGCAACTGCTGTGTTTTTGTTTATAGCAGGTCAAGGCTGGTTGTTTGGAAACCTTTAGGCTACTGTCATAACCCGGGCTCTCTGAATAGCAGGAGTGAGCGTCACACATTGGGAACGCCCTCGATGTGACCTCATCTGAAGCTCCTACATTACAGCAGCCAGGATTGGCTGGAAATAAGCCTGTCATTGTCAAGGACCCTCCCACTATATATATAGAGCTGACGCTGCACTGACAGCTTATTCAAAAATGTTCACCTCTTCCTCACATTGTCAGAGAAAGCAAGGTGACTGTGTGAGACACTCACTCATGCTACTCAGAGAACCAGGGTTACAACAGTAACCTAAAATTATCTTTCATCGTATTCATTGTATGTCTCACATTAGGAACAAAAATATACTAATTCTTGTAAGATGACTCCCGTAGTGTGAATTTCACCTGTGGTCCACACTTACAGGGTATCCGCAGGGTTGTAAAAGGTATTAAAAGGTAGTAAATAAAATTAACTCAAATTGTGGCCATTAAAAAGTATTGAAAAAGTAATAAACGTCATCTGACGAGGTATTAATTTTTTTTAAACCTACACAACTACAAACCGGATTCCAAAAAAGTTGTGACACTAAACAAATTGTGAATAAAAACACTAAACAAATTGTGAATAAAAACTGAATGCAATGATGTGGAGATGGCAGATGTCAATATTTTATTCGTAATAGAACATAGATGACAGATCAAAAGTTTAATCTGAGTAAATGTAACATTTTAAAGGAAAAATATGTTGATTCAAAATTTCACAGTGTCAACAAATCCCAAAAAAGTTGGGACAAGTAGCAATAAGTGGCTGGAAAAAGGAAATTGAGCATATAACGAACAGCTGGAAGACCAATTAACACTAATTAGGTCAATTGACAACATGATTGGGTATAAAAAGAGCTT
This sequence comes from Garcialebias charrua, assembly GCA_038048925.1. Classification (NCBI taxonomy): domain Eukaryota; kingdom Metazoa; phylum Chordata; class Actinopteri; order Cyprinodontiformes; family Rivulidae; genus Garcialebias; species Garcialebias charrua. Next base: position 13,129 of record JBBPBX010090123.1, read on the forward strand.
CTCAGAGTGTCAGTGTCTCTCAGAAGCCAAGATGGTAAGAGGATCACCAATTCCACCATTGTTGCGCAGAAAGATAGTGCAGCAATACCAGAATGGTGTTACCCAGCGTAAAATAGCAAAGACTTTTAAGTTATCATCATCAACCGTGCATAACATCATCAAAAGATTCAGAGAATCTGGAACAATCGCTGTGCGTAAGGGTCAAGGCCGTAAAACTCTACTGGATGCTCGTGATCTCCGGGCCCTTAAACGTCACTGCACCTCAAACAGGAATGCCACTGTCAAGGAAATAACAGAATGGGCTCAGGAATACTTCCAGAAAGCATTGTCAGTGAACACAATCCACCGTGCCATCCGCCGTTGCCAGCTGAAACTCTACAGTGCAAAGAGGAAGCCATTTCTAAGCAAGCTCCACAAGCTCAGACGTTTGCACTGGGCCAGGGGTCATTTAAAATGGAGTGTGGCAAAATGGAAGACTGTTCTGTGGTCAGATGAGTCACGATTTGAAGTTCTTTATGGAACACTGGGACGCCATGTCATCCGGACCAGAGAGGACAAGGATAGCCCAAGTTGTTATCAACGCTCCGTTCAGAAGCCTGCATCACTGATGGTATGGGGTTGCATGAGCGCTTGTGGCATGGGCAGCTTGCATGTCTGGAAAGGCACCATTAATGCAGAGAACTATGTTCAGGTTCTAGAACAACATATGCTCCATCTAGACGTCATCTCTTTCAGGGAAGACCCTGCATTTTTCAACAAGATAATGCCAGACCACATTCTGCAGCAATCACAACATCATGGCTACGTAGGAGAAGGATCCGGTACTGAAATGTCCAGCCTGCAGTCCAGATCTTTCACCTATAGAGAACATTTGGTGCATCATAAAGAGGAAGGTGCAACAAAGAAGGCCCAAGATGATTGAACAGTTAGAGGCCTGTATTAGACATGAATGGGAGAGCATTCCTATTTCTAAACTTGAGAAACTGGTCTCCTCTGTCCCCAGACGTCTGTTGAGTGTTGTAAGAAGAAGGGGGGATGCCACACA
>JBBPBX010090124.1:0-14173 GCA_038048925.1 Garcialebias charrua
GTACCCTCACTGGTTTAGAACATAAAAAAGATTTAGTATTCTGTGACTAATTTTATTCTATTTATAACTGATCCAGATTTGGAACCCTTATCGAGTTATTTTATCAGTGAAAGTCAGCGCGTTTTCCTCAATTTCTCACTTAGTCCTACACTTTATTTATTTTATTTGTTCGTGAGTTTGATTTTTCAATACCTTCATTCCTAGTGTATTATAACGTATTTACGCATGGTAATATACAAATACACTACCTCACCAGATCCCACCTCTACTTATCATAAATCAAATTATAAGTAGATTTAATTGACACTGTTTTATAGTTAGCCACAAAACCTAACGAGATACAGTAACTCAGTCTAGGGTTACAGGAGTGACGGCGAATATTTATTCTAAAACCCCACTCCCCCTCAACCAGATTGACCCGTCGGTCAACTGGGGGCGCGACCACTGCGTGTTTTTACTCTGGGATCTGGAGTCTTGGCTGGAAACTTATAATTCTACTTTTAATTGTAACGTTCTTTTTTTCTTTTTACACGTATTACCCTGGAGTCCAAACACACTGAGTAAAATTTGCCTATAAAATTTCCAATCACAGATTTCGTTTAAACAGGAATCTGCTTACCTTTTTTGTTGAGGTGACCGGTCAGTAGTCAGTGTTCTGGACTCCTCTGCCCCTTCCTGTCCGCGCGTGCAACCATCTAGGTAGGACCGCCAAATGTTGGCTTTGATTCTTATTCGCCCCAGAATTCGTTATTTGGTTCACTTTAGATCAGAAAGGAGAAATACACTAAAAATACGACACAACACACGTAATTTAAAGTTCCAAAAACCAGTTTAATTAATTATAAGTTTAAAAAAGTCACAGAATACATTTGTTCTATTTCAAAAAATCATTAGATTTGATTAAAATAAGTGGACAGAGAGTGAGTGAGAGAGATAGGGAGACAGAAGAAGGAGAGAGAGAAAAAGAGAGAGAAAACACATTGAAATGGCATTTCAAGAGAGACCCCATATACAACCTGATTTAGTCTGAATACAGCTGTTCTTCTCGTTGGGCTGGCTGCGTTGACTGGCGTGGAGGAGGAAAAATCATATTTTTATACCCTTCTCTGGGCGTTGCCTTCCCTCAATTTAATAATAGAAGTTCTGCTTTATGCTCTTATTTGGGCATTTGCCTGCTCTCACTTTAATAATAGAAGTTCTGCTTTATGCTCTTATTTGGGCATTTGCCTGCTCTCACCTTAATAATAGAAGTTCTGCTTTAAGACGTTGCCCTTCCCCAACTGCTAGAAAGCTTCTGTCAGGAAATTCCATTGCTTGTTTCAGCTTGCAGACTTTGCGTTTTTGAGAGTGAAGGATAATACACAGTTCTATATGTTAACCTGATTGGAACTAACACACAACTGTTATATAATTAATACACAAGTGCTTTATAATCAAGGTATTAACTGTTTCACAAATGTCCATGCAATCATGTCCTACCCACTAAACAGTAGACGTCCAGGGGACGTCGAGGTGACGTCTATATAGAGCCCGTTGGTCGAAGACCAATTCTAGACGTCGCCCCGACGTGCAAACAAGGTCTATTTTTGACGTCTAAATATGACCGCATTTGTACGTCATATGAACGTCAGTTTTGGAGGTGATCTGGACCATGTTCACAGAGTTAAACTTTTAGGACTATAAAAGTGCAGTTAGACAATTGATTTAATAAGAATGTTGTTTTTTAATAACATTTTAATGCATTTCCTCAATTTTTTTTTCTTTTTTTACAAATTAGACTTGTCCGTCGTTTGAGAGTCCAATTCTAGACGTCGCCCCGACGTGCAAACAAGGTCTAATTAGGACGTCTAACTATGACCGCATTTGTACGTCATATGAACGTCAGTTTTGGACGTTATCTGGACCTGGTTCACAGAGTAAACTTTTAGGACCATAAACCCAAGTAACAGAGAACGTTAACTAACGTTCTGATATGGTTCTTACATGGTTCTGTTAGATCACAACGTTCTTAGAACGTTCTTTGAAGGTTTTGACTAACGTTTGAACAAACCTAGATATAACGTTCTAACCTAACGTTCTTAGAACGTTCTTTGAAGGTTTTGACTAACGTTTGAACAAACCTAGATATAACGTTCTAACCTAACGTTCTTAGAACGTTCTTTGAAGGTTTTGACTAACGTTTGAACAAACCTAGATATAACGTTCTAACCTAACGTTCTTAGAACGTTCTTTGAAGGTTTTGACTAACGTTTGAACAAACCTAGATATAACGTTCTAACCTAACGTTCTTAGAACGTTCAACAAACGTTCCCTTTGCCATGCCAGTTTCTTTACACAAAGTATTTTCACACTGGTTTATTTTTCTGTTTTAAACGTTTTGTCAGTTTTTTGAAACAGCTCGAGCTGTTTTTTTATATTGTGTATATATATATATATATATATATATATATATATATATATATATATATATATATATATATATATATATATAATATTGTTATTATTATTATTGAGCATGCATCAGGGTATTTACGTCCCACCCAATCAACGCCACTCTTGCTTATCAGGTTGCATGTGAACTTTGTCCTAACCAATCAACGCCACTCTTGTTTATCGAGGGAAGTAGCATGTCATCATATCCAACCAATCAACGCTTCGCGCGCTTCGTTCAAATGTAGCTATTTCCTGTTATCTGTTGGACAAGAAGCTGTTGTATTCAGCGCTCGTAAAACTTGCTTTTTATTAGACGTCGACTGGTCTGACTCTGGACGACGACTGGACATTCAGTTGGAAGTTGAAGGTCGGTTCTGTTTTCTTTATTTGCTAGCTGTTTTAGCTCTGTTCACATGAATGAACAAAACCTGCTGTTGCTAAAAGCTAAGCTAACAACGAGCTAAAACGGGTCTGTGTGCTGCTGAGGCAGATAATTTGAGGCAAGTAAAACACTGCAGGTTAGGTTATTCTAGCGTTTAAATAAGCCATATACTGTATGCTACGAGTTATTTTTTATTTTTTTGGCTTAGTTCCTGGATGGTTTTTCAAAGAGACAGGCCCCGCATCCTCTCGTTGTTTGCGTCTGCTAGCCAGCAGAACAATAACCGCAGCCAGGCTGAAATACTAATTTACTTTAAATACGTATTTCAGCAACATACTGTTTTTGTAGAGGCTGAAGGAAGATATATCTCATTCACGAGGTCTTGAGAGGTCTTGAGAGTCAATTACTTTCTGACAGTTTCATTAAAGATTTACTGGTACATGAGATATTTTACTAACAGACACACAGGCAGGCTAATATGAGTGCCAGACTTTGGTCGTGGTGGTGCTAAACTGTTCATAGTAACACAGCAGAGGTGTCCCTTTGTGAATCTTTAGGATTGAATCCTCTTTATTTGTCTCCAAGTTGTCATCAATCAATGTCATCAGCATGAAAAATCTGTCAAGCACAAAGAAAGATTGTGATCACATAACTGGTTTGAAAGTGGCTGATAGGTAGTTATTTTAGATTTCTTGTAAACCTGTCTTAAAATGTAAGGGGTTCTGGACTTTGCAGGGGTCTGAAACCTGCGGCTCTGGAGCCACATGTGGCTCTTTGGTCCCTCAGCAGTGGCTCTTCCAAGCTTTGATCAAAAATAACTTTAAACTGAATTTTATTTGTTCTTATAACAACAAAAAGGGCTAGTTTTAGCAGTTTTTCCTGTCTTTTCCTTTGCAAATGTGTGAATACTAGAACTAATAGAAGGAGTAAAACATAAGTTAACTTTATTTATTCAAAGTATGATATTTAATTTTTCCACAATTAAAATAATTTACCTAGACCTGCATAGTTCATTATTTTATTTTTTAATTGGGAAAGATCACATTATTTTTCCTCCATTATGATAATCTGGTCTTTTTTAGTCTTAAAATGTCCAGCATCAACATGTGGCATGGAGGCTGCACAGTTGAAGAGAGGAAAGCTCTGCAGAGAGTGGTGAAGGCTGCACAGAAGTCTGTTGGAGTCAGTCTCCCCACCATCACAGACATTTACACCTCCAGATCAGAGAGTCAGAGTCAGAGAGAATTTATTGTCATTTGCACCGCATGTAGTACATGTGTTGAAAACGAGATTATGTACACAGGGTCCCAGTTACATCCAACAACAAATGCAAGAGAAAAACAATAATAACATCTAGGATTAACTAAGAGAGACATCAGCTAGTAATACACTAAGCCCTAATGTAGTAGAAAAACATCATTATAAACAGCAGCACGAACATGAGCAGATGGTCACAGATGAACGCAGCAACAAGAAACAGGTCAGTATCAGCATGATGTGACATTTTGCAGTGTTTATTTTTATTATTTATTTATTCATGAGTCTGACAGCCTCAGGGTAGAAGCTGTTCCTCAGTCTAGTGGTTCTACATTTGATGCTCCTCAACCTCCGTCCCGAGGGGAGTGGTGCAAAGAGTGAGTGTGCTGGGTGAGTGAGGTCTTTCATGATGCAGGTGGCTCTTTTTCTGCATCTGGAGGTGTAAATGTCTGTGATGGTGGGGAGACTGACTCCCACAGACTTCTGTGCAGCCTTCACCACTCTTTGTAGAGCTTTCCTCTCTGCAACTGTGCAGCCTCCATGCCACACGTTGATGCTGGAGCACAGGACGCTCTCCACTGCACACCTGTAGAACGAGGCGAGGACTGAGCTTCTCAGATGCAGGAAAAGAGCCACCTGCATCATGAAAGACCTCACTCATCCAGCACACTCACTCTTTGCCCCACTCCCCTCAGGACGGAGGTTGAGGAGCATCAAGTGTAGAACCACTAGACTGAGGAACAGCTTCTACCCTGAGGCTGTTAGACTCATGAATAAATAAAAATAAAATAAAAAATAAACACTGCAAAATATCACATCATACTGATGCTGATCTGTTTTCTTGTTGCTGTGTTCATCTGTGTTCATCTGTGACCATCTGCTCATACAAACTCATGTTCGTGCTGCTGTTTATTCCCACTATATTAGGCTTAGTGTATTACTAGTTGATGTTTTTCTTAGTTAATTCTAGATGTTATTACTGTTTTTCTCTTTCATTTGTTGTTGGATGTAACTGGGACCTCGTGTACATAATCTCGTTTTCATCTCATGTACCACATGCTGTGCAAATGACAATAAAGACTCTCTGACTCTCTTTAACTTCACATGTTCATGTTTGTGTCTCTTTCAACAGACAAAACCTGTTGGCACCTGACGTCATGGGCAGACCTGTGTCCTCTGCTCTCTCCTCACCATCCTCCTGCAGCTCCTCTCCATCATCACCTGTGCGTCACCACCTTGTGCCTACAGTGAGTTGAACTTGTTTTCTGTCAGTGTTTTCCGTTTTTATTGCAGGTCATGACCCTGCTTTAACTTCACATGTTCATGTTTGTGTCTCTTTCAACAGACAAAACCTGTTGGCACCTGACGTCATGGGCAGACCTGTGTCCTCTGCTCTCTCCTCACCATCCTCCTGCAGCTCCTCTCCATCATCACCTGTGCGTCACCACCTTGTGCCTACAGTGAGTTGAACTTGTTTTCTGTCGGTGTTTTCTGTTTTTATTGCAGGTCATGACCCTGCTTTAACTTCACATGTTCATGTTTGTGTCTCTTTCAACAGACAAAACCTGTTGGCACCTGACGTCATGGGCAGACCTGTGTCCTCTGCTCTCTCCTCACCATCCTCCTGCAGCTCCTCTCCATCATCACCTGTGCGTCACCACCTTGTGCCTACAGTGAGTTGAACTTGTTTTCTGTCAGTGTTTTCCGTTTTTATTGCAGGTCATGACCCTGCTTTAACTTCACATGTTCATGTTTGTGTCTCTTTCAACAGACAAAACCTGTTGGCACCTGACGTCATGGGCAGACCTGTGTCCTCTGCTCTCTCCTCACCATCCTCCTGCAGCTCCTCTCCATCATCACCTGTGCGTCACCACCTTGTGCCTACAGTGAGTTGAACTTGTTTTCTGTCGGTGTTTTCTGTTTTTATTGCAGGTCATGACCCTGCTTTAACTTCACATGTTCATGTTTGTGTCTCTTTCAACAGACAAAACCTGTTGGCACCTGACGTCATGGGCAGACCTGTGTCCTCTGCTCTCTCCTCACCATCCTCCTGCAGCTCCTCTCCATCATCACCTGTGCGTCACCACCTTGTGCCTAACCCTGTCATGTATCCACATCAATGACTGCTGCCAAAACAGGAAAACACACCTGACCTGATGGACAGACCTGCTCTCATCAAGACCACACACCTGACCTGAATTCACATCTGGACTCCCATGTACCCATCATTCAGTGTTTCCCCTACCATTATACAAGCGGGGTGCGCCACCCCGTCAACAGAACTGAGCACCCCGCCTACCAGACCAAACTTGCCCCACCCACCCACCCAGCACTGGCATAGCACTAAGCTAGCAGCATAAAATACAGGCTCTCTAGCTAAAAAGCTAAAGGGAGCGTTCACGTTGCCTCTCCCCTCGTGCTGAATGCCCCCTGCCCCTACAAGCTGCACTCAGACGTGTCCGTCCCCCGTCAACAAAAATCATGGATGAGATGAGCACTCCGCCATGGCAAGTTAACTAGGGGAAACACTGCATCATTCATGGTTGAATCATTGCTCAATGGCTAAGCTGTTCCATCTGATCCATGAGAACCACCTAATAAGCCTGTCTACCTCAACTTCAATCAAAGTAAGGGACTTTTCTATGCTTTTTTTGTGCTGCTTCTAGCTTTTTAAATTTCCTGGACTGTACACTAAGGCACTGGTTTTTCATACATGATGGTTGCAACATGTTTCTGATGGATGTCAATTGCTCCTGATGATGTGATTTGATAATGATAGTTGAAAACTGTTTATGATGGATACCAATTGCTCCTGATGGTTGAGAAATGTTTATGATGGATCTGCTTTGCTAATGATGGTTGAGAACTGTTTCTGAAACAACACTGAAGTTGTTTATGTGTGAACACATGTTGGATCACCAGATTTCTCGCTCCATGTTTTAAAAGGAGGATTAGCTGAAAGTATTTTGTTAGATCACCAGATTTCACGCTCCATGTTTTAAAAAGGAGGATCTGAATGTATTTATGTAGGATCACCAGATTACTCGCCCCTGAAAGAGGGTTAGTTTTACTAGAACTTCATACTGAATATGTGACCCATCACATCATCAAACGGGGGTTAAAGTCAAATTTGGTCAAAATGACCTACAAGCAAACATATATATTACTGACTTTTAGAAATACATTTTCTTACTTAGATCATCCTGACAAATTCATCGTGTTGTCTTAATAATCAGGAAAATGGTTTGATATTTGGTGTGAAGATTTTATTTCAGATATTTAATTTAAACCATTTGATAAGTTATTCATTCATCTTATTTACTATCTAAATTTACGCAAACCACTTTGAAAAATAAACCCATTTGATGTGATGGGTCACAAATTTATTATTCAGCTTCTTTTGTTGGATTTGATTTAAGAATTGTGGACATTTTTAAATAAAACTTGAAAGATTTCATTTGTGCAATGGAGATTTATTTAGCCAACTTAAATTTCTCATTACAATGAGAGTATTGTACAGGTACTTGTATTTGAAAGCTAGAAATCATGGCAAAACACATATTTAATTTGATTTATGTTCAAGCTGGACTTTTAAGTTTAAAGAAAGGGACAATGTAGTTTGGAATAGTTCACATTTTTAGTTTGGAAAAAATAAACATTTGAGTTTTCTTTCTTATAACTGTTATAAGAAAGAAAACTCAAATGTTTATTTTTTCCAAACTAAAAATGTGAACTATTCCAAACTACATTGAACAATTCATTGAACATGAACAATCAAAATAGATTCAAAATTATTTATTCATCTACTGAACAATGTTTTTAACCTCCCAGAGAGAACAATTGCAAACAAACAAAAGTACACTTTTGTTTGTTTGCAATTGTTCTCTCTGGGAGATTAAAAACATTGTTCAGTAGATGAATAAATAACTTTGAATCTATTTTGATTGTTCATAATTTGCACTAAAATGTATGAATCCATATTATTATAATAATAATAATAAAATTTATGGAATGTTCTAAGAAAGTTCTAGCAGAACGTTCTCACCTAACGTTCTGAGAACCACGAGAAAACTCCACACCAGAACGTTCTCAGAACGTTAGGAGGGAACGTTCCCGTAACCTAAAAATAACGTTCTCAGAACGTTCTCAGAACGTTCTCACCTAACGTTCTCAACGTTCTCACTAACGTTCTGAGAACCACGAGAAAACTCCACACCAGAACGTTCTCAGAACGTTAGGAGGGAAAGTTCCCCTAACCTAAAAATAACGTTCTCAGAAAGTTCTCAGAACGTTCTTCTGTTACTTGGGAATTTGCATTTAGACAATTGATTTATTAAGATTGTTGTTTTTTAATAACATTTTAATGCATTTCCTCAATTCTTTTTTTCTTTTTTACAAATGTATATTATTTATTTGAATAATATAATTATTGTTGTTGTTTGTTGTTGTTATTCATTCATTAAACCTTTAGGCAGGTTATATCTCATTCGATCGACTCATTTACAAGAAACCTCATTTATTCCACGACGTCGCGGTCACACATTCATTTCAGTAGGTGGCAGTACTTGTGTTGTTTGCTTTCTTCCATTAAAAAACAAGAAGAAGAACTTCGGAACTCGAGCGTTATGATTGGATTGGCGGAGGTATCACGTGATCATTCCAACCAGTCAACGCCTCTCTTGTTGAACCGCGCCCTGGCTTGAATCTCAACCGTTGTTGTTTACAGTATATTCTGTCTGTGCTGCGGTGATCACGGAGCTCAACTGTGTTCTGTTCATTTGTCACGGAACTCCTGCCCTAAACTTGCTGCAATCCATTCAGAAGTTGAAGGTAATTGGTTCTGTTTTATAGCTTTGTTCTCTTGAATTCTGTGGTCACGACGTACATGTAGCTAACAGCTAAGCTACATTGTGCTAACGTAAGCTAACTTGTGTCTACGACTGCGGCAGACGATGTAAAGGAAAATCGAACAGTACAGTTTAGAAAATAAATTCTATCCAAATAAGCCGTATGCTACGAGTTTTGTTTGTTTCTTTGTTTTGCTTTGAGATCGAGGCCTGCACGCGTCTCCATTAACACGCATGTGCTGAGCGGCCAGCGTTGTACAGCTTTGGGCAGCATTTTTGGAAAACTATTCACTACAGTGCTTACTTCCTCCGCGTGTTACAACGCCATCGCGTTCCTGAATGACTAGGTAATATGCCGTGTCTTTTTTTTCTTCCTTTTGTGTGTGTACACTGGGCGGGGGTCAGCTGGAAGGTGAAACGTTTCAGCATTAAAAAATAGAAGGAAAAAAACTGTCCAGATGACCTGAATTCAGACCAAAGCTTTTCAGTTACAAATGAATGAGTAAATATGAAATAAAAAAAAGCTTTAAAATGTCTCCTTCTATCTAATTTTACTTTGACTAGGCAAAATTAGATGAGTACTGTACTGTACTGTAAACTACATTCTGACTAATATCTCTGTCGCTCCAGTTGTGTTTATAAACAACTGTGTTTTTTTCTTTATATATATATATATATATATATATATATATATATATATATATATATATATATATATATATATATATATATATATATATATATATATAAATAAATTTGTGGAGCGTTGGTCCTAGAGGACATTTCACAGGTAATGCACCTTTTTGCTTCATCTTAATTATTTTGCATCGCTGAATAATCTTTTGTTTTTGTCCTCAGCAAGTGCAGCGCCTCAACCCAAGGACCTGTCAACGCCCAGTGAGTACCGGTATACATTACACTTTAAACCATTGTTTATTTTATCAGGCCTTGCAAAATAAAATTTATTTTATTATTTTTTTCATGGAAAACCGATGCCACTTCCAGATCAGAAATTGGAAGATGGGCATTCCCATTGCCTCAGGATGGTAAGTATTGAACAGTTAGCAGTGAGACACTTGGAAAAAAATGATCAACCACAGCCACCTTGCTGTTGGAGAGATTGTAATCAAGACATGTGTGTTTTTGTTTTATTTTTCCCCCCAGTGTTTCAGCGTATTCAACTTCTTCATTGACCTCGGCGATCGCCTAGCCCTACATCCCTCTCCCACCCTGTGCCAAAAAGGATAGAGACCATGGAGGATTTTGTGAGAGAGGAGCACCTCGTGACTCCAAATTTGCTACCCTGGTAGGTTTTACAAGTCTGGAGGAAAGCCGAGCATAACGCAGTACCGTACAACCAAACACTTGGAAGTGTCAGTGAACTATATCATGGATTTATTCCAACAGGTTCTGCAAATTTCCAGAATTGGAGGAAAGCACACCAAGGACTTTGTCTACAACGGTCTTGATAGGTATGTATCAACACACGCTCACCCACCCACTAACCATCTGAACTAAATATTTTACTTGCAAGTTCAGTATTTAGTTTTGTAAACTAAATATTTAGCTATCAAATTAAATATTTAATTTAGAACGACGTGTATTAATAACATGGTTAAAATATGACTGGAAAAAAATGATCAACCAGCCACCTTGCTGTTGGAGAGATAACATTGTAATCAAGAAATGTGTGTTTTTGTTTTATTTTTCCCCCCAGTGTTTCAGCGTATTCAACTTCTTTGACCTCGGCGATCGCCTACACCGTATACATCCCACCTCTTCAGCTGTGCCAAAAAGGATAGAGACCATGGAGGATTTTGTGAGAGAGGAGCACCTCGTGACTCCAAATTTGCTACCCTGGTAGGTTTTACAAGTCTGGAGGAAAGCCGAGCATAACGCAGTACCGTACAACCAAACACTTGGAAGTGTCAGTGAACTGTATCATGGATTTATTCCAACAGGTTCTGCAAATTTCCAGAATTGGAGGAAAGCACACCAAGGACTTTGTCTACAAATTTCTTGATAGGTATGTATCAACACACGCTCACCCACCCACTAACCATCTGAACTAAATATTTTACTTGCAAGTTCAGTATTTAGTTTTGTAAACTAAATATTTAGCTATCAAATTAAATATTTAATTTAGAACGACGTGTATTAATAACATGGTTAAAATTTGACTGGAAAAAAATGTTTTCTCTAAACTAAAATATTGCTGTTGATTTTTGTAACTTTGCTAATGGCACCTCATAGATATGAAAATGTTTGGCAACTCGAGTGCGTTTTGCAGCAATTTTTTAACTGATGTGCTGATGTGGAGTCAGTTCCCACCTGCCTGAAGACTGCCACCATCATCCCAGTCCCAAAAAGCTCCACAGTGACTGGTCTGAATGACTATAGACCGGTGGCTCTCACCCCGATAGTCGCTAAATGTTTTGAGAAACTGGTCATGTCCCACATCAAGACAACCGTCAACATCAGCGAGGACCCTCATCAATATGCATACCGCAAGAACCGATCAACAGAGGACGCCATCTCCTCTGTGGTCCACACTGCTCTCACCCACCTGGATCAGAAGGACTCATACGTGCGTCTGCTCTTTGTGGACTTCACATCTGCCTTCAACACCATGATCCCCCAAACTCTGATAGACAAACTATCCACACTTGGACTAAGCCCCTCCATCTGTAACTGGGTACTAGACTTCTTAACAAACAGACCACAGTCCGTGAAGATCCACAACTTCTCCTCCTCCACCATCACCCTCAGCACTGGCTCTCCTCAAGGATGTGTGCTGAGCCCTCTTCTGTTCACTCTGCTCACATATGATTGTACAGCCACACATCCAGGCTGTCATATTGTTAAGTTTGCAGATGATACAGCTGTGGTGGGATGCATCACAGATAATGATGAATCCAGCTACAGACAGGAGGTGGAACACCTGGAGAGCTGGTGCAAAGAGAACAACCTTCACATGAATGTGAAGAAGACGAAGGAGATGATTGTGGACTTCAGAAGGAACAAACACACCCACACCCCACTGTACATAGGTGGATCTGCGGTGGAGGTGGTCTCCAGCTACAAGTACTTGGGTGTACACTTGAATGATAACCTCAGCTGGAGCAACAACACCACCAGCCTGATCAAGAAAGGTCATCAAAGACTCTACTTCCTCAGACGGCTGAGACGAGCTGGTCTGAGCAGCCCAGTTGTCCTCACCTCCTTCTACAGGTGTGCAGTGGAGAGCGTCCTGTGCTCCAGCATCAACGTGTGGCATGGAGGCTGCACAGTTGCAGAGAGGAAAGCTCTACAGAGAGTGGTGAAGGCTGCACAGAAGTCTGTGGGAGTCAGTCTCCCCACCATCACAGACATTTACACCTCCAGATGCAGAAAAAGAGCCACCTGCATCATGAAAGACCTCACTCACCCAGCACACTCACTCTTTGCACCACTCCCCTCGGGACGGAGGTTGAGGAGCATCAAATGTAGAACCACTAGACTGAGGAACAGCTTCTACCCTGAGGCTGTCAGACTCATGAATAAATAAATAATAAGAATAAACACTGCAAAATGTCACATCATGTTGATACTGATCTGTTTCTTGTTGCTGCGTTCATCTGTGACCATCTGCTCATAATGACTCATGTTCGTGCTGCTGTTTATAATGATGTTTTTCTACTACATTAGGGCTTAGTGTATTACTAGCTGATGTCTCTCTTAGTTAATCCTAGATGTTATTATTGTTTTTCTCTTGCATTTGTTGTTGGATGTAACTGGGACCCTGTGTACATAATCTCGTTTTCAACACATGTACTACATGCGGTGCAAATGACAATAAATTCTCTCTGACTCTGACTCAAATTTGGCAGCACGATGTCTCAGTGGTTAGCACTATTGTCTCACATCAAGAAGGTCCTGGGTTCAATCCCCGGTTGGACCTGGAGTGTTTCTGTGGAGTTTGCATGTTCTTCTCGTGCTTGCGTGGGTTTTATCCGAGTACTCCGGTTTCCTGCAACAGATCCAAAACATGCATGTTCTGCCTTCAGGTCCAGGCCTCCCTTGAAAAAAAGATCTGTGATCTCTATGGGATTTGCCTGCTTAAATAAAGGTTAATAAATAAAAATGTGTGTTAGTGTGTTAACTAGTGTTCTAAGTGATTGGCAAAAACTCAAAGCCACCTATCAACATTTGCTGGGATGGATGTTTTTATTTATTTATTTATTAATCAGGGAGATCCCAGCAAGACACTGCATTTTCCAGATTGCCTTTGCATATTGCTAATTACTTTTTGTTTTTGTTTGTTTTTTTGCAAATGCAGATGGAATCATGAATGGAGATTCTGCAGCAACAAAGGATTTTATAAGGACTCATGCTACAGAGCATTTAAAACATGCAAAGGAGGACATGGGCTCACACTGGACAATTAACACAACTGGCACAACTGGTAGAGCTGCTGCCTCTCAGCGAGCAGGTCCCCGGTTCAAATCCCGGTCCGGGGGCCTTTCTGGGTGAAGTTTGCATGTTCTCTCCGTGCATGCGTGGGTTTTCTCCGGGGGCTCCAGTTTCCTCCAACAGTCCAAAAACATGCATGTTAGACTGATGGGGACTCTATGACCTTGGGTGTGAGTGAGACAGGTCTCTCTTGTAAATGAGTCCCCGTGGCTCAACGAGGCTAGCCTGTATAAATAAAGGTTGAATGAAAAAATGTGCCACAAAGAAGTGGAGGTGGGGCTTTCACACTGTACATTTAATGCACCACGAAGAAGTGGACACTGGACATTTAATGCACCACGAAGAAGTGGACACTGGACATTTAATGCACCACAAAGAAGTGGACACTGGACATTTAATGCACCACAAAGAAGTGGACACTGGACATTTAATGCACCCCAAAGAGGTGGAGGACATAGGGTCACACAGGACATTTAAAACGTGCCACATAGAAGTGGAGGATACGGGCTCACACAGAACTGAGGAACACTTTTTTGGGGGGGGAGATGCAAATCGGTGCTGGGCATAAAATTAGAATATTGTGAAAAAGTTATTTATTTCAGTAATTCCATTCAAAAAGTAAAACTTCTATACAGTATTACTGTATATTCATTCACACAGACTGATATATTTAAAAATAATCTTAATGCTGATGATTATAACTGACAACTAATGAAAACTCCAAATTCATTATCAGTAAATTACATTACTTGAGATCAATTAAAAAATGATTTTTATAGATGTTGGCCAACTGAAAAGTATT